>PVKA01004503.1:0-98519 GCA_004027165.1 Ctenomys sociabilis
TATCTATATCTATATTTATATCTATATATCTATATATATAACAACTAACATTTATATATTGTGAATTTTACACACACACACACACACACACACACACACACACACACACACACACACACACACATATATATATATATATATATATATATCAGCTATAGAAAAGGATGAATTGGAGCTATTTGTAAGAAAATGGATGGATCTTAAGGCTATAATGTTGTGAAATATTTCTGACACGGAAGTTTAAACATTATATGGCTTCTTGTGGGCTGGCCAAATAGCTCAGCAGACTAAAGCACCTGCTTAGGCAGAGCACAGCAGATGGGGTTCGATCCTTGGCATGCTGTTGTGGCCCTGCCCCTGGGGCGTGCTGAGATGGCAATTGAGACTGGGCGTGGTGGCGTGCATTTGTAACCCCGGCATTTTGGAGGTTGAAAACAGGAGAATCATTATGAGTCCGATCTACATAGTGAGAGCCTGTAGCCTCTGTACCCCATAGAACTTGTATTATATTTATATATATTATGTATTTTTTGTTTTCTCATATATGAGAAACTCAAACTTATTATAAAGGGTAAAATAAAGAGATGGTAGGAAACAGGAAGACAAATTTTTGTTAAAGTTGGGGAAGGGGTTCTGAAATCATCAAATATAAATGAATATAATTATTATGTGCCAAGAGCCTATCCCAATAAAATATGGAAACAATACAACTGTTCATGAAAAGCAAAATTTGAGGAAATTCATTGACTTTTAAGAAAGGAAAGAGAGTTATTAAAACTGGGAAAAATTTCATGATGGAAGTACAAAGTTGTAGCAAGGTCCGAATGTGCCACCATCTCATCGAGCTATAGCGCCCCATGGTACAATGTTTATAGTAATACAATTTGTCATAGCTAAATCTTGGAGACAACCCAAAAGCCCATCAACTGAGGAATGAATACAAAAAATGTGGTATTTTAACACAATGGAGTGCTACTCAGCTATAAAATGATAAACTCGAGGCTTTTATAGGTAAATGGATGCAACTAGAGACCATATTCATAAGTGACATAAATCCGACCCACATGTGCAAACATCGTATTTTCTCACTAGGGTAAGAACCACAAAGAGTAAGTAAAACCCAAAATGTATAATAGATAGTGTAAAAGGGAAAGCATCTGCCCAGAGGGAAGGAACAGCAAGGATGAGGGAAAGGAGAAAAGGAAAGGAAAGAGAGAAAGAAAGGAAGAAAGAAAGGAAATAGATACATTTGTGTGTATATACAGGATGGTCTGCATAACTGTATTGTTGATTTCTGGCCTATAGAAAGAAGCACTTTCAGTTCTCCCCATATGGATAACTGACTGTGCTGCTATAAATGGGTGCATATATATCGCTGTGGTATGATGTTTTCAGTTCATTTGGAAAGCTACTCAGGACGGTAATAACTGAGTTGAATGGGATCTCCAATCCTAGCTTTTTGAGAACTCTCCACGCTGATTTCCAATTAGTTCTCCCCATATGGACCCATGGAATCTGTGTTATTTCAATTAAAAATCTCAGTAGATCTCATTCATCAGAAATGTGAGGCTCTTCTAAAATTGTATGTGGAAATTCAATACATTAGCAGTAGCAGTACTAAAGAAGAGGAGTGAGCTGGACAGCTCCTAGCTGTGGCGTCCTATGCAATGATGATAATTAAGTGGTCATAGAGAGGGGCTTAAAAAATGGTAGAGAACTCAGAGTCAAGAAATCATCCAGCACAAGTATCTGCACATTGGGCTGGGGAGATAGTTTGGCGGTCTAAGCGCCTGCCTGGCAAGCACAAGGATCTAAGCTTGATTCCCGGTACTGCCCGCTGTGCTAGCCCTTGGTCCCCAGACATACTAAGGCTGCCACCCAAACTGGGCATGGTGGCGCATGCTTGTAATCCCAGTGCTAGAGAGGCTGAGACAGGAAGATCACTATGAGTCTGAGCTATTTAGAAAGACCTTGTACCAAATAAATAAATGTTTTTTTAAAAAGTTCCTGCATGTCAAAAGAAATCACCAACAGAATTTTAAAAAAATATGAATTGGGAACAAATTTTAACTCATTGTCCCTCAGACAAAGGAATTCTATTGAGAACATATAAAGAATTTTAAAAAATCAGCCCCCCCAAAAAAACTTTCAAAGACTCAGTCAAAAAATCAGGCATCAGAGGTGAATATACACTTCTCATATGAAGAAATACAAATGGCAAATAAATATATGAAAAAATGTTCAACATCATTGGTCCTTCGAGAAATGCACATGAAACCAACCCTGCGATTCCATCTCAACCAGAAATAAGGGCTCTCATTAAGAAGTGAACTGATAACAATGCTGGAGGGGCTGTGGGGAAAAGGAACTCTTCTCCACTGTTGGTGGGAGTGTGGACTGGTACAACCACTGTGGAAATCAGTGTGGAGAATCCTCAAAAAGCTAGGATTGGAGATCCCATTCAACCCAGCTATTACCGTCCTGAGTAGCTTTCCAAATGAACGGAAAACATCATACCATAGCGATATATATGCACCCATGTTTATAGCAGCACAACTTTTCATAGCCAAATCTTTTACCCAAGGAATGGATAAAAATGGTGTGGTATTTTTATACTAAAATATAAAAAAATTATATTGATCCCTACTTATAAAAAATAAACTTGAGGCTTTTATAGATAAATAGATGAAACCAGGGACCATAATAGTAAGTGAAATAAATTGCACCCTCATGTGCAAATATGAGGGTGCAATTTTCTTGCTAGTATAAGGACCTTAAAGAGTAAATAAAATCTGAGAGGTACAATAGATACTGTGAAAGGGAAAGAATCTGCTCAAAGGGAAGGAATGACTAGGATGAGGAAAATGATAAAAGAAAGAAGCAAAGAAAAACGATATTTATGTATATATACAGGATAGCTTGGATAATTATATTGCTGGTTTTTTTGGTCTATTGAACAAAGCAGCTAATGCTTAATTTTTTTTCTTTTTAATGTCTTATAACTTCTTTCTTTTTTCTTTCTTTCCCTTCTTCTTTTAAAAGCCAGTTTTGCATGCTTATATCTGGTAGTCAAAACAACTAATTTGAAGACAACATTAAGCAATATAACAATTGCTGAAATTCTATTATTTAGTCTAGTGAAATTCTGTATCATTTCTAATGTTTTTTTTTTTACTGTTTTATTCTCTTAAAAGTCTATATCTATTTATCTGTCTGTCTGTCTGTCTGTCTATCTATCTATTGATCTAGAAAAAACAAAACAAAGAAATCATCTGGCCACATATGTTGGCCCAACCTATCACCAAAGCACCACTCTAATTGGCTAGAGAAAGGGTGGGGTTTACAGCAAGGGTGCTGAACACCTTAGGGCAAGAAAAGAACCATGACCCCTATGTGACCTCCTACCTCACAATCAATTGGAGATGGTTTATAAATTCAGATACAGAGAGGAGAAAAATAGCACTTCCAGAAGAAAGCACAAGAGATCACCTTTAGGCCCTAGGCCCAGGTACAGTCCTTAAGCAGGACACAAACATGAATACTGATCTACTGGACTTTATTAAAATTATAAACTTTTAATCATCAAAATATACCATCAAGACAATGAATCATATACTGCAATAAATGCCCCACAAGAGATCTGAATCAATAGAACATAAAGAATTCCCATAAATAAAAATGTGACAAGCCAACTAAAAGAATGGGCAAAAAGCTTTGAGTAGGTATATAGAAACACTATGCAAATGGTCAGTAAGCATATGAAAACATGCTCAGCATCATTATTCATCAAAGAGATAAAGCTGTGTATCAGCAGAAGTTTGTAATACATGAGAAAAGACAATACCAAGTTTGTTCGCAATTATGTGAAGGATCAAATTCTATTTATTGTGCGTGGAATTCTCAATTGGTGTAGGTGTCTTGGAAAATTGTTTGTGGGGAGCTACCAAGATCTGCAGCAATTCTGGCCAGACAGAAATGAACCCTATGGGCTGAGTGTTTGTACTTTCCTTTTCTTTTCTTTTTTTTTTTTAATTTGGAGGCACATTTATTTACGCTGATGGGCATAGATCAGGATCACTCCCAAAAGTTTAGGTCCTGATCTCTAGTGGTCAAAAGCTTATGTGGGGTCAGTCAGTAGCAAGTACAGAGGCAGAATGGTTTGTCATTTGGTGATTGGTTCATACAGTGTGCATTATGTGACCAGCCATTTCTAAGAGACAGGAGCAACCAGATCTGGAATGGGAACTATTGCCTGGGAAACTACAAAACTGAAGCATACTGGAGAGTGGGATTTTCTAATACAAGGTAACCTCACAATGTGCAATAGAAGGTTTCCAAACTTTTAGGGCCAGTGAGATAGCTCAGCAGACTAAATGCCTACTTAGGCAAGCACAGGGACTGGGGTGTGATCCCTGGTACCACATGCCACACTGAGCTGGTAATGAAGTCTGGGCATGGTGGAGCATGCCCATAATCCTAGCTGCTGGGGAGGCTGAAAACAGGAGGATCACTACGAGTGTGAACTGTGTACCAAAAATATAAATAAAAAAGCTTTAAAATTTTTTGCTGTATCTTTTCCAATATGTTCAGATTATACTGTCAGTAATATTAATCTCTGAATGAGCCTTCTTCCTGCCATTTTTCTATTCAGGAGCTTGCACTGCCATCAAGTCTGAACATCTGTATCTAACAGAAGACTCATTCCGATCCATAAAAGTCACACTATTCCCTATCAGTTGTTTCAGAAAAATTCTCTTTTCACCATCTCCACACTGTATCTGTGTATTTTTCTTGACATGCAGTCTTAGTCCCTTGAACACTGAACAGTATGCAGGAGAGACTAGATAACTTTTTTGATTTGTTAATGTGCCAGTAATGAGTAGCAGAGGGGAAATAATAAGACAGAAATTGTTTAAAGGCAATTTCAGAAAGGTTTTGTGAGTCAATGTGACAGTTAATTTTGTCAACTTGATTAAGGTTGAGAAACACCTAGGCAATTAGGAAAGCCACTTCCTGGGCTGTACTTCCAGAAATTGCTGGCGTGCAGAGGGCTGACTCAGACAAGTCCAAGACAGATGATCACACATCCTTCATCCTGAAGAACACTGGAGCATCACAGAGGAAGGATGCAGTGTGATGGAAAAAAGCTGCTCACCTCCTGGGAGCCAGGAAGCAGAGACAGCGAGAGACCCAGAGTGCTGGTGCTAGATGACTTCCTCCTTTCTGTTCCACCTGGCTTGTATTCCTGGGCAATGCTTCACAGTCAGGGCAGGTCTTCCCAGTCAGTTTACAGCTTGTACCCTTGCATGCTCAGTTCAGATGGTGAAGTCCTAATGTCCAAGATGACGGCAGCAGGTTAGCAGCTAGGTGGGCCTTTGAAAGGCGGGTAACTGGGGCCGTGGAGATGGCTCAGTGGAATAAGCACTTCCCTGAAAGGCGGGTAACTCACGGGCCATAAGCCTCAGGGGTGGGCTTAGTGGCCTTGTGAAGGAGACTCTAAGGAGCACTTTCCATCTCGGAAGACAGCAGCTGCAGTGTGCAAGAGCGTGTGCAGCAGACCCTGGCCATACTGGCGCCCTGACCTTGGGCTTCTAATGGCAGAACTGTGAGAAATAAGTGTATGTAATTTATGAGCCATGGCATTTGGTTACAGCAGCCTGAAAGGACCAAGGTAGTTCAGCATGACACATTTGGAAGAATGATCATGACAACTCTGTTCACAGTGGCGCTAAGCCAGAACAACTCAAAAGACTGCCACATTAGAATTAGTATTTCCAATGCATGGTAACACCATATAGTAAGGAAACAAAGAACTGCTATGTGGGTGGGCGAAGATAAATCTTAGAAGCATAATTTTGACAGAGAGTAAATAGACATAAACAAGTGTATATCATAAGACTCCACTTGTATGAAATTTTTAATTGGGCAGGAGCAATCTATGTTGACAAAGTGGTTACCTGTGATGGAGAAATGGATTAGAAGAGTCTTCTGTGTGCTAGAATGTTCCACACTTGGGTCTTGGTCATGGGAACATTACACAGGTGTATGTTCATTTTTATTCTTTTGTGGAAGTCTCAGCCCACACTGAGGGCAGGGCTGGCACGGCATGGGGTACTGGAGATCGAACTGCGGTTCTTGAGCGCTTGCCAGGCTTGCCTAAGCAAGCGCTTTAGACTGCTGAGCTATCTAGGCAGCCTACATGTAGGTGATAGATGTACAGAATTACATCAGTTTGTCTATGCAAATTGTGTACTTACTGGATAGCAATTGCATTTCCAGAAAAATGAATGCCATTTTAAAAAAGATAAGCAGAATATTCCTCTGGGAAAACTACAAGATGAAAGGGAAGTTGCCCTGTGAGGTAGCAAGACTTATAAAAGTCTAGTAAGACTGTGGTGTCAGTATAGATAGAGACACTTTGATCTAAATAGACAGCATAGTAGAGCAGGAATTAGTTCCCATATACATGAAAATATGGCTGGAGATCCTTAGGAAATAATTCTTAAGGAAAAGTGCTGGTGCCTTTATTTTTAAAAAGTGAGTTCTACCTGCCATCACACAATAATAATTTTTTTTTCTGTATTTTAGGACAGGGTCTACAGTGTATTCAGGGTCTCACTACTAGATCAGACTCATAGAGATTCTCCTGTTTACAGCCTCCCAAGAGCTGGGATTACAGGCACACACCACCATGCCCAGACTCAATTACCATCTCAGCATGGCCCAGGGCCAAGCTGGCATAGCAGGCATAGGGATTGAACCCCTCCCTGGCCCTTGTACCTGCTTGCAGTTATTTTAATCCACTGAGCTATTTGACCAGCTCAAAAATAAATTCTTGACTATCATGCAAAAGCAAAAAATAACTGTGACCTTTTTAGATATAGAAAGTGTGAAAATATATGAAAATATTTATTGACCAGGAGCAGTGGGATATTTTTTAAATGAGGAATAAGAAGCCCTACTCATTAGCTAGAAAATATAACTACATTGAAATTTAAACCTTCTGCTCACCAAAAGGCATCACAGAGAAAAAAGTGGTAAGCCATAAACTGGAAAAGGCTGTTTGAAACATGTGACACAAACAGTATCTGTAGAATAGAAGAATAGAAGAGAATAGAATGGAATGGAATAGAATAGAATAGAATAGAATAGAATAGAATAGAATAGAATAGAATAGAATAGAATAGAGAGTTCTCCACAGGGAAAAGGAAAAATAGGGAATGATGGGAGCCATTTTTCAGATGAGGCAGCTAATGTATAAAGATTATGAACCTCATAAGGAATCAGGGAATTACAAACTAAGGTCACAATGAGAAACAACTTACGCCAGCATCTGGGTAAAACTTTACAGTCTGTAAGTACTCAATATTGGCAAGGATATCAACAGTTACTGCTGAAGGTAGAAAGCATCAAACCACTTTGGAAAACAATTAGGCAATGTTGTTCCCATGTGAATGGCTTTCCTCTGTAGTCCAGCAATTTCATTCATCAATCTATTCTTTTAAAACATTCTTGCATACGTGCATTAGAAGAACTTTCTAAGAATGTCTACAAGCTAGTTGTGGTGGCACACACCTATAGTCCTGCACTTAGGAGGCTGAGGCAGGAGGATCACCATGAGTTCAAGGCTAGCCTGGGCTACATAAGTGAGTTTATAGTCAGCCTGGACTACATAGTGGGACTTTGTCTCCAAAAAAGTCCATAAAAGAATTGAACATATTAATAACAACCAGAGAGCTCAGGTGGCCATTTAGAAAAGAATGGATAGAAAAAAAATTATGATATATTCACACAATGGTGTTACATAATCGTGAAAATAAAATTCCATGAAAAACTGCACACATCTTGGAAAATAACAAGTGTCAGAAAAAGATACATGAAAAGTAAAGCCATATTAATATGGTGAGCTGTAAAAGGCTCAAGTCAACAACTTCTGACATTGCCAGTTCTGCAGATAACCCACTACTATAATGGACTACTGGACTATATTGGATTATTTTGCTGAATTCACCTACCTACAATATTTGAATGGCAATAGAATATCCATCTCTGACAAAAGTAAACAAAAAAAGGGGGATATAAATGAAGGACCATTTTGTAGTGAAAAAATACATATCTGTATATACAAAATAGGACAGACATACAGCTACTTTCTATTAGTTCAATGAGAAGAAAAATTTGTACTAATATATCTATCTATATCTATATCTTGTACTATGAATAACTACTACGAAGACAACAATATGCAATGTATTAATTACTAACCTGTTTTGAAACTGTCTCAATGCTAGTTCTTTCTAAATAAAATTAAGAAAAATAGCACTTAATTTATCAATGATGCACTTCTACCTATGTTTTTTGGTTATATCTGGTAATCTGAGCAACCATGCTAAATGGAAAACTGTGCACTGTAGCAACCAGTGTTCAATAAGTACCTTGTTGGGTTTAAAAAAAAAAGAAAAAAGATATACAATATATAACAATCTTATGTTTATAAATATGGAAAACCAAACACTTTAGTATTTACTGATGTACCCAAACCTAATAAAAATATTTAGAAAGCAAAAGAATGGTAAATCAAAGACAAGAGAAAGAGCATTGAGGTAGTGTTGAGGGCAGTAGTAATGCTTTTTACATTTGCTTGGGAATTTGCATATTTCCATGTATTATTTGCTATAAGTCAAATGTTAGGTGATGAATATTCTGGTGGGGGCTGTTACACATGAGATCAAATTTCTGCTGTGAAGTACATGGTGCTGAAGGGCATGAACCCTGAGATCAGCCCTCTGGCTTCTCATCTGCCCTTCCTGATTAAGAGCTGCACAGTGCCTCGGTGTGCACATCTGTAAAAGAGGAACAGACAGTAAAAGAATCCGAATGGGGCCATTGCAGGGGTCACATTCATTCACAGGCTATGGCATTAACTGTAAAATGTCTGACTTAATCCTATGCCTTTCATATATATATATATATATATGCTTTTTTTTTTTTTTACACTGGATTAAGGACAATTTATTGTTTTTATGTACAGAAAACCCAAGAGCACACTTAGCCAAGTTTAGTGGCAAGCTCTTTAGCCTTTGCTTTCTCCAGTGTGGCAACATGAGCCACAGGTTTTGGATCCAGAATGTTGCCTCCTCAGTGACGGTAGAGCTCATCGTGTCTGTCATTGTCGCTGGTCCTGGTCCTGATGGCCTCCACCAGCTTAGCCAGCATGCCTTGGTCTTCCGAGTTGACTTGTGTGAAGGCAACAGGGGTACAGGTCTTCCTGTGGGCTGGACGCCCCAGCCTGGCCTTCCCCTTGATGATGCAGCAAGGGGCTCCCATCTTGTGATACAGGGCAGGCAGGAATACGACCATCTCAATGGAGTCCACATGATGTGCAATTACCACGAGCTGGGCTTTCTTTTTTTCTACCAGAGTGGTGACAGTGTGGATACCTGCACTGAGAACTGGTGGCCTCTTAGTGGGGTCACCCCCTTTGTCAGCAGCACTCTTCTCTGCCTGGGCCAACAGCCTCTGCTGCTCCTTTTACTTGGACTCTGATCAGTACTTTGGGTGAACTTAAGCAGCTGGGTAGCTGTTTGGCAGTCCAAGGCCTGGGTGAACTGGTTGATCTCAGGGGGCACCTTCAGCCGCTTGTACAGGATGGCCTCTGTCACTGCAGCCAGATGTAGCAGGGCCATTTGACAAAGCGGGTGAGGTCTCTCTTGGGCTTGATATCCTGTCCAATGCCAAAATTCTTTGGCTTCTTCTCAAATGGGATTTACCATGCTCTTGGCCTCCTGCTTCTTCATGACAGCAGGGGCCAGGGACACCTTCTTGCCCTTGGCCTTCTTCCCTTTTGGCATCTTGGCTGGCTGACAGAAAGAGGCTTATATTTGGTTTTGGAATGAAAGAACTAGTTACACAGAAAGGAACTACTGCTGCTAGGCCTGGAGGTGACTTCTCTAGTGTGTAAAGATATTTTTGCAAGAGTAGCTAGGCCTGACGATATATAAAGATAATTCCCGCACTCTGGGTGGTAGAGGCTGGAGGCCTGCAAGTTTGAGATCAGCTTGGGCAACTTAGTGAATCAGTGAGAACTTTTCTCCAAAATAAATAAATAGAATAAAGTTAAATAAATAAATAAATAGGAATGCGGTTGTGTGTGAAGGCCCTGAGTTCCAGAGTGAGGTAGAAATGGTATGCACTAACTAGATTTTCCATAGATTCACTGCAATCTTGTTTACAGTAGTTTTCTTAAAAGTCTTATGAAATCATTTTTTATTATAATGGATGGAAAATGTGGAAAAAATCTGCAAATCTACACATTTAGAAATGAGCATGCTTCCTGGTTGAGCATGGTGTCTCCTGGCTCCCATTCTACCCTTCAAGAAAGGAGACCGGGATTGCATGAACACATATGTATGGGAGGAGCAGGCAAAGGGAGAGGAACTGTGGCTGCCACTGGCTCAAGTGGGTGATGACTCGGACGGTATTCAGGGGCAGTTTCCTGACTTTACTCCCACTCTGTCTTGTCCTGCAGGAAGGGGACCAAGGGTAGGTGTGGCCAGGCTATGATGCAGGAGTTTGGGACACTCTGCTCAAGGACACTTTGCCAAGAATTCTTTCTCCCCATTTTCTGATTAGGATAAAACCTCTTGTGATCTGATTCATGGAAGCAGCAGTTCTTTCTGTTGGTTTCTAAGGTAGATGTGCACTTCCTCTTGAGAGACCCTCAGCGGCCATCGCGCAGATTCCCAGCAGCGGTGGGGAGCTGCCAGGTGCAGGGCAGGCAGTGCCTTGTTTCAGCATAGCCTGCCTTCGTGGTTCAGCTGCAGAAGTTGGCCTCATCTGCTCTGCTGCCTTCCTGCATGTGGTGCAGCATTTGTCAATATTAAATTTAATTTGGGCTAAGAGCCGGTCATAAGAGCAAAAGCACAAAGCTTGCTGAAGTTTACTTCGCCTGTCTGGTGAGCACAGCCAGCACTAGCAAAGCCTATAAATCCAGCAACATTATCCTACTCTAATCTAGGTCAGCTCCACTGATTAAAAATGTTACAGGTTTAGGAACTGACCCTATTAAAACCCTTCAAATTTAACTGTATCACAACCTACTGACTCTTCTGTACTCTTTAAATTCCCAAGCACCAGTCCAATGGGGCAACAGCAAAGAGGTCATGATCAACAACAGACATTTATTGAGCGCCTATTGTGTGCAAGGCACTGTACTAGGTATGGGGCTACAGAGACAGAGGAGGAACAGTTCTGGCCCTCATGGAGCTTACAGTCTTGTCTGACAGGACATACAGAAGACAACAACGGACAATGCAAGGTAGCATACGATACTAGGGCACTGAGTGGAAACAAACAGGATTTTAGCCTTTTTTTTTTTTTTTTTTTTTGCATTTGCTTTTCAATACCCTGAGTAGGTGGGGCTGAGTGAGCTGGAATAGATGGAGTTATGTTGTGGTTTTCATACTAGGACTCTCTCACCTCTTTCCATTCCAAAGCATCTCCTTGTCTGGGCTAAAGCCCTGGCAGTGGATTCACTCCTCCTAGGCTCCTCCCTCCCCTGCTTCTGATCACAATCCCCTTGATGAAATCCCAAAAAGCATGGCCCTTATCCTGGTTTTCCCAGGACTGCCCTGGGGTGAGCAAGGAAAATCTGCACCATGGAACTCCCTTCTCTTCCTCCACCCCAACCCCACCGGGAGGGCACTGCTGAAGGACCTTGTCCTACAGCCATGACGGGCTCTTCCCACCCACTCAGGTCACCACTCCAGACCTGTCCCCAGTTGGCTCTCCAATTTTCAGACATACAAGGAAGACCCTGGTAGCCCCAAAGACAGCTGGCTTGAGATCACAAGACAGAAGAATAAAGTCAGGAGAGAATGATGTCAAAGAGACAGAATGCGGCTCAAGAGGAAACTGAAGATGAGAGAACTGATTTGGTCAGGTGTGAGCCATGCAGGGACAGAAGAGGACAGTGGATCTTCTCAGGAAGGAGGCTGAGTCCACAGTTTCAGCTAGTACCTGGGTGGAACCCAGGGCCATTTCTGAAAGAAGGTCACTCTTCCACATAGGCAAATTGTTGGGCAGGTACTAGATAGATATACATGCATTTGTTTTAAACTTAATGGGAATTCAAATTCTCCTTCCACTTTTGCTTATTTAGCTTCTAAAAATAATTTGAGTTTTTGTAGGGAATGTTTATGTTAAAAATAACACAATTTCCCTCCAAAAGAAAGTAATTCAAAAAGATCAGTAATGGAAAAACTTTTGGAAAACAAAGATTATCTGAGGAGGGATGGAACTGGAATCAGGCCTTAACCTAAGGATTCCAAGCGGCCACACAGATTTCCGTCTTAGGTATAGTATTTTGTGCTTGCAGTCTTTGCAAGGAAACCTTGAACTCTAAAAGCCTAGGACCCTGGAGCTCCCAAATTGTTGCAGTTTAATGTCTAGACCTCAGGAGTGCATTCCAGGGTTAGCAAAGCACAGGGACTTGGTTGCCAAACACCCATTAACGGTAATGGAAATCACACAGTAAGTCCCCACACAGCATGCTAAATATTTACCTCCTAATGTTCTTTTAATGTACGCTTTCTTGGGTGAATATTTACTGTAGAATATTAAATGTGAGATTCCTCTTTTTATGGGCCATTTGAAGTGATTCATTTTGTTTGTGAATTCCTGTAACTTTGCCCATAATGGCTATCTATTGTAATGGCCCCTGCCAAATGCTCTTGCATGGAAATAACAGAAGCCATGGGTCGGCCAGCTGTGGCTTTGGACGACTGTGGTCTTACAAGCTGGGAGGAAGCTGGTGACACAGCTGGGGAGGGAAGAAAAAGGTGTGCTGGGGAGTCTGACTTAGGCTTCAACAGCACTGAAATTGCTGAGGTCTGTAAACATGGTTTGGTAGTCATCTTTTATATCAGAGTTTATGTTTAATGGTATTGCATGGTGCTAAGTTTGATAGCCATGAAATGACAGTGGCAAGACAGGAATTCAATGGCCCACAACCAGGTCCATCAGCACAATCCATCAGGATTCTAGGCATTTTGTTTAACGCCGCAATAAAACCACCACCCAAGTAGTAATTTCTTAAACTTATTTGTAGCGTATTCTTTTTTTAAATGAACTCACAAAGTCTAGCTCCATGTGGATTTAAAACATTTCTTAGTGAAGCCAAGGTTTTCAAAATGGAGTTGTTTCCATTCTTTTGAGTATTTTAAAAGAAGTTACAAAAAAAGATGGAGCTCTCCTAATAATTTTTAAAAAGAGAAACTTGATACACAGAAAGATAAGGTAACATTGTTATGTCTTTGTAACTATGCCTTTGCAGATTGCTATAAAAATATGACTTATTAAACAGTTGAGATCTGAGCAAAATCATCTCTTCAACTGTTGCTAAATGTGCCCTATAAATCAACAGCATAAAACTCATAGACTTTTTATGTTCATAGAAACATTGAGTGTTCAGGGCCCACACTTGACTCCATGAGATTGTGTTGGAGTAAAATTCATAGTTCAGAGAAAATTAAAAACATGAATTCCAGCCTGCTTTGGACAGCTGCTTTAGCATTTCACTGTCTTTTACAGCTCAACCCACATCACAATAATCCGAACTTTGTTTCTGCTGTGTGAAACAATGGGCTGTGTCTGCATTTTAACAGCAGGACAACACACAGTTAATGGTACTTGTTAGTGAAGAGAAGTGGAATCTCCTTACTGAGGGAAAAGGACTGCTTCCATCACAAATTGTTATGGTGATTTCCATACATAGTATTTGCTGTCACCTTCAGATTTTACATTACAGAACTAATGCCTCCAAAGCAATGTGGGGAAAAAAAGCACTAGTCTTAAAAATAATCTTAAAAGATTATTTTTGAATAATATTACTCATTTAAATGAAAATATGTAATACTAATTGATCTTGCTTTGGATAAACTGAGGACTCCATATTCTTTCAGACCAAGGAGTGGTAGTGAATGTAACGTAAGATTTGCAGTGAGTCTGAATCGTGCATGGGATGAGTTGTACGATAGGGAATCTTTTTCTGTTCTTTTCTCTTCACAGAAGGGCATCTCCTTGTAGTCAGGGATACTTCCTAAGTGTGTGTTTTGCTTTTAGAGAAGCAGGGGAAAGTTTTAGTCAACGCAAATGCATCCAGGAGGAAGTGCTTTACCCACAGAGCGAGATAAGTAGTACTGGAATATAAAATGCCCCTCAGAATACAGCTCCTGTGAAAGCTGGAATCCTATCACTCTAAACATAAGAAGTCTCCAAACAAGAGGGACGTATAGAGTTTTAGATTTGGAACAAAATCTAAGAGATCTTCCAGTACAGTGACATCATTCTAATGAAGAGGAAATGGGGGCTTAAGAGAAGTTACTTACACTAGTTGTTACTAAAGAAAACTGTCTTTAAGATTGCTTGTTAGCATCTTTTCGTTTTAATAACACAGTTTTTAGTTTTCAATGTTGTCCTTTTGGAGCACGTCTGTACATCAGAAAAGGTGATAGCTGTTCTCTCTATGACAAAGCAATTTGCCTGAAGCCTAGGGGTTCAAAAAATGTTACACAACATTTTCTAGTCAGATACCAAGTGCATGCTAACAAAGAGCACTGTGAACACAGCAACTCGCCAACCCAATTCTAGGTCGTTTCCAACCATCACTGAAGAGTCGAGTTAGGAAGAATAAATTAGCACATAATCATACTCTATAAAAATACTGCCCTAGAGTGCACTAAAAAACTCTCAATAAATAAATATTGGACATTTGCCTTACGAAAGTCAGTCCGTGGAGATGTGCTCTTGGAAAACCGTGTCCATCTTTTCAGGCTGCTGTTTACAAATCACACAAACAGTTCAACAAATGACAAAGGTTATGGATCAGGTTACAGAACACAGCTTGGTAGAAAAATTTCTTTTGACAAGGTATTTCTATAAAGGAATACAACCAATGTTGAGTTGCTCATATCTGTTTCAAAGGCAATATTTAAAGAGATCCAAACTGTTTTCAGTCTCAGCAGCATCACTGAAATGAGCTTTCAGTCACTACGGGGGCTCCTTTCAAAGTGACCACACTCATCAGAACGCCTCAACTCTGGAATTCGTTGTCACAAACCAGCCGCAAAGAGCGGTGGGCAAGTTGCCAGGAGGCTGTCCATGGATCTGGGGGAGTAATGTGGCTCTCCGCTGCCAACGGTTTCTAGTTCCCCGCTGGTGGCTCCGGAGGTGTGATCCTGCAGTACCTGGGATTATGGTCTGAGCCTACGATCTCACATGCCCATTCCTCAGAACACAGGTTTATTCTCTGGATGATTTACAGCAGGGGGTTCCGGTTTCCAGTCTGGTTGAAAAAAATGAATATTGAATGTCCGTGCCCAGTTCTTAAACACTCGCTTCTCCGTGATGAACCGGTGGTGGCTGCCCTTCCGACCCCGCTCGTGGGAGAGGTACATTGTGCACTCGTCAGGTCCGAAAGGTTCATAGTAATGATAAGGTACTGACGGGTGATTAGGGTCCCTGTAGGAACAAATGAGACAGCTGATTAAAGCCAATGGTTTCTCGTTGACTGACTCAAGTAAGGTGTTACCTTTAATATGCTGATAAGCACAAATCTTATTTTCCTAGTCAAATGGCTTTTTTGATATTTATTCAATAAGCAAGTGGGGAGGAATTTAGGTGTGAAGTAAGTGCAGTGACTACTATTATTAAACAGAGTATAGCAATGTTCTTAGATCATTTCATCTTCCAAGATTTAGGCGCTATATCTTTATAGACTCAGTTGTCCTGTTTTCCCCATAGCAGTTGTCCTGTTTGCTTCTGTACCAGTGATTTGGTTCAAACAGCAATAGAGATATTTATAAAACAGAACCAGAGTATTTCCCACAGGAACATCAAACCCTCCCCAGACTTGTAGGCAAGGGAGCGCACAGCCTGCAGGGGCTTCTTCACCACCCAGCCGGGTCCATCCTGCCCCACTGCAACTCCACATTCCTCTGTACCTCTTGCCTTTGCCCTTGAGGCTGCTGCCTACCTGGACCCCACCCCATGAGTTCTCTCCCTCTCACCATCGCCCATCAACTCAAGTCCTCTTTGCAGGCTTTCCTGATACTGGCCCCCTTCGTGCCATCAGTCTGTCTTTATTGTGTTAAGCTTGGCTAACTTTGCTGTTTACTTGGTTATTGTCTTCTTGAAAGGGCAAGGATTCATCTTGTTCCTAGAATGGTGCCTGCAAAGGGCTCAGCAAATACTGTTTGAGCGTCTGTTGCTGAAAGAACTTAGTATGGAGTTAGCAGGGAACAGCAAACTTCAAAAGGCATTTTCTTATCCAGGTATGAAAACTTGCTGATCTTATTTTGATCACCTGAGGGGGAAAAAAAAGCAAGATGCCATCATTTTGCTCTCATGGCTCTGTAGATATCATGTACTCAAAGTCTAGAGTTGCCTGGTCCAGAAATCCTAAATTCTCAATCCCTACTGTGCAGCCTGTAAGACCCAGCATGGATTTTGCTTTCATTTGCCCATCTCAGCCTCAGAGAAGAAACACTGGCTCATCTCTTCAAGGGACTATGCACAGGACTAACAGGGAGGACTTGGGGGGTGCCATCGTAGGGTCACTAAAGAGAACTAGTCTCAAACTAGTCTCCATCCTAGACCATCCATGCCACCTGCCTTTGGAATAAGTCTAGGTTTCCCAGCAGACAAACCTTCCTACCTTGCACTGCACGCACCAATTGAAGTTGCTGCAGATACTGAGGAGATGAAAGGACCACAGAACCCAGCATCTTTGAGAGCTCAAAGCACTGGGGTCCCCTCCAGCCAGGAGCTTGGGTTCCAAAGACGCTCCCCCAGCTAGCCACCTATTGGTTTTCTTCTGAGGAGATCAATACACAAATGGCTTTTAGAGTAGTAGCTTTACTGGGGTCAGGGATCGAAGTCTTTTATCAAGAGAGGTGTCAAGTTTGTGGTTCTGACAACAATAAACCTTTGAGCAGCTTCTTCTCGTAGGTTAAAGTTCTTCCAGGAAAAGAGATTTATTTTTTGTCATGCAGCACCTAAATGGTCCTCACTCTGGTGGCTGTTGTTTCAAATAATCTCTCCATCCCTAATGCACCTGTGTCCAAGGGCGGTATTATCCTATCTAGTTGTGACAGATTTCATTGATTTGCTTACCCTAAAAATTGGAGTTCCTTAACATTTTCGTAGATGTTTTCAATAGAGAAAATGTCTGGTATGGGAAAATTTAGGTGGGAACTGACCACCATGAAGAAAAAACAAATAAATAACAAAAAGGAGTAGAAACCCATGAGGGAAATCTCTGCATATTTACATGGAATAGTTTGGAGAACCATGCTATGCTGCCACGGGACCCTCAGGGTTAAGCTTCTATTCCATTTTAACTCAGGTTTTAAATTTGACTCATCTAAGTTTTGGACATCTTATTGGCATCAATCTGGCTAAAGAAACAATTAGGCTTCTAAAAATATCATGAGATTGATCTGGCACCCAGGAACAGAGGGTAATTGGAACCCAGCTAAAGGATGCTATGGGATCAATTTCCTTGCTTGGAAGACCATCTCTCTGGAGGAGTCTTATCTGACTCCATATTGATCACCTAGCAGGAGATATATCTCTGGATATTTTGATTCCAGAGGTATCCAAATATGCCATCCATGTGAGGAAGAGCTGTCCTTGTGTTTGGACACTGTCTTAGCCACAGAGAAGAGCTCTGTGCAACTCAGAAGGCAGACCACTCTGGGCCCTGAGCCCTTTCTCAGCTGGAGCTCCTGCCCTTGTTAGAAGTCCTTTCCGACTTAAGATTTGCATTCACCAGGCCCCTTCTCAGATCTGACTTCCTCCAGGTAGCTGTTGCTCCCTTCTGCCTGACCGCAGTGAACATGATCCTGAACACCGGCAGATGTTCCGCCAGTAGAGACTGTGAATGAGAAAAGGTCCTGGGGCTTGAGTTCCTAGAGAAGTTCAAGGAGGGAACTGGGCAGGGATGGCCACAGAGCCAGTTCTGGGGTTGGCTGGAGCCTGTCCTCTGCACTGGGAGGCCTAGTGGGCATAAACCCTGCAGGGTGGTGTGAAGAAGGATTATTCCTTTTTATTGTAGGGGAAGCAGAGGGAGAGTGAAAGAATCAACATTTAGTGTACAGAGGGGTATTTAAAGAAATGCTATTGCTGGTAGGTGTGTTGCTTGCACAGACTGCTTCTGTGTTTTAATTTTGGTCTCAGGCACAACTTTTTTTTCTTTTAATAGCTCAGCAGATTAAAGTGCCTGCAAGCAGGCGCAGGGGGTGGGGGTTTGATCCCCAGGCTTGCCATGCTGGCCCCAAGGATGAGGCAATTGAGACTGGGCGTGGTGGTGTGTACCTGTAATCTCAGCTCATAGGAGGTTATAAACAGGGGGATCACTGTGAGTCCAATCTAGTGCTGAGACCCTGAACACCCTGTAGACCCTTCCCTAAAATGAATAAAACAAAAACTCAGCATGCTCTACCACTGAGCTACCTTTCCCTGTCTCTCTTTACTTTTTATTTTGCAGTACTGAAGGGTGAACCCAAACCTCACAGCTAAGGAAATGCTTTACTGCTGAGCTATAGCTTTAGCCCTTATTTTTTATTCTGAGACCAAGTCTTGCCAGCCTGCCCAGGTAGGCTGTGAACCTCAGCTCTGGAGTAGTTGGGTTACAGCCATGCACTACCCTGTGACCAGCATGGTATTTTTCAAAAGTAGGCATAAACATCAAAATGAATAATGGCATTGCTGGACAATAAAACCCAGGAAATGAAATCATCATCACATGGCTATGGTAGTTGCCCTAAAGACCAAGGAAGAAACAGCAGGTGCTCACAGTGGCTGGCTGACCCATCAGATACCACCTTGGCCAAATGGTCCATGTCAGCCCAGCCCATGATAAGACGTGATGGCTGGGTGTGGGGTGCATGCCTGTAATCCCAGCACTTGGGAAGCTGAGGCAGGAGGAATGCCATGAGCTTGGGCCAGCCTGGATTATGGAGTGAATTCAACTATATAGTGATACCCTGTTTTAAATAAAGCAAAACAAACCCACCAAAATGATATCACGTGCCTCTTGACAGGAAATATGGAAAATAACTTCTCCCTTCTATAGAATCTTTCCTGGGAATCAATATATGACTGCAGTCTAATTATGGGGAAAATATCAGACATATCCAAAGTTACAAAATACCCAACCATTACTCTTCAAAGGCATTAATCTTCAAGGAAATATTTGAAGAAACTAAAGAAAAAAATAAATATAAGGGGATCTTGGAATAGATCTTGGAAGGCATAAATGATGTCAACAGAGAAATCAATAAAATTTCAATAAAGCCACTAATTTAGTTGAGCAGATACTGATGTGAATTTGTTAGTTTTCATAATTGGACCTTAGATATGTAAATGCCAGCATTGAGGAAACTTGCTAAATGATACACAGACTGTCTGTACTACTTTTCCAACTTTTTTTAAAAAATAAATTTAAGAAGGGGCCTGGGAGATGGTCAGTAGAATAAGTGCTTGCCTGGTAAGCGCGAGGGCCTGAGTTCAATCCTCGGTTCCATAAAGGAAAAAAAAAAAAAAAAAAGATTATTTCAAATCAAAAGCTAATATAGAAATAGTATGGATTTTATTATATATGGAATAAACCCCTCAGTAGTTACTGAATTGCAGCCAGGTCTTTAAAGGCTGCATTTGTACGCACCTGCTCAGCAGCATTGTGGGAGTTATAGGGTCTCCTGCCAGCTCTGCCAGCCCCGAGGGGAAGTGGGGCTGCCCCTGTGTGGGAGGTGAGCGTGGCAGCAGGCAGAGGCTGGTGCCTGGCCCCGGGCACACAGCCTGTCTTGCGCACCATTCTCGGGGCTGCAGCGCTTGCACTTTGCACACTTGATGGCCTCTCGCAGTGCCCTTCTAAGAGACGTATTATTATCACGCCTGGTTTACAGATGAGAAACTCACGGCCAGAGAAGCTGAAGTTTCAAACTCTTCTGTGTCTCAGAGAACTCCATTCTCCCGGTGGGGGTCTCTGTCCTAAGAACAAGCTGGGCTTTGCTGGGACATGCAGCATCTGTGTGGGGCCGCTTGTCCTCACCGCATTCTGACAGGTCCCTTGCACCCTAGGTGTGCTGCTTGCTCTGTGCAGCTGGCCAGAGTGTCAAGTGGTGACCTCAGGCTCACTTATAGTTCTGTTCACTAATATTAAGGCACCAGAGGCTTACAGTGTTCCACTGTGAGCCTTCAAAGTTGTGCTATACAGCTGGGGAAGACCTCATGGTAGTGACCATTAAGTTGGACGCTCCCAGTTCTAGGTTCTGATGAGATTCAGATGCTGTACCCAGGTCTGGCACCTCAGTGGGTGGAGAAACAGCAGAGGCAGGAAGTTACTCTTTCCTCTCGCCAATATCTGAAACAAGTAACTAAAGAATTCTTGACCTTCCTCTAAATTGTAAAATCTTCATTCTAGGCAGGTAGAGGCATCCTTATCCAGAGACACAGAGATGCTAAGAAGAATTCAAACCGACAGACCTTGCTGAATCTGTCCCTCTCCCCCATTTATTATCATTCAACCACTCCCCTTTGCAGAGGGGACTAGCTCTAGGGAGTGAGAGGCTGGATTAAGGATGTGTGATACCTATATTGGTCTGGGTTTGGATAACGGAAACCCTGCCTTGGGTGTGTGTGGCACCAGTTAACAGGCTTTTGCTGCCTTCTGCCTGCTCTGCCATGGACTGTTTCTTGTGTGTGTGTGTGTGTGTGTGTGTGTGTGTGTGTGTGTGTGTGTTTGTACTTGTGTGTGTGTCCCCTCTCCCCTCTGCCATGGAGCCAACCAACTATGGACTGAAACCTCTATGAACTGTGGGCCAAAATGAACCTTTTCTCCTTTAACTTGTAGGTGTCAGATATTTTATCCCAGCAATGAGAATAGTAACTAAGACAAGTATCAGCTAAGTTGACCTTGTTCACTGGATTTGGGGATGGTCTGTCCAAAGGCCACAAATGTCTGGAAGAAAGAATACTATCTGCCCTTTTCCAGACCTCTCACCCCTTAATGCACATTCCTATTCTTGGCATAGAGCTGGTACTCAGGAAATGTTTGAAGAGCAGAGTTAAGTTAGTGGCTGCCAAGGTTGTTCTGTAGTTCGCTTGTAACAGAGACCTTTGGGGGACACTGTGAAGCATTCAAAAGAAAGTGCTCTTACAAAAGTCCCTCTTGAATATCTGCTTTAGAGCTAGATGACCTACCCACCCACCTCTGTTCTGATGTCCCATTTCTTAACTTTGGATCCTCTTTAGAAAGACCCCAGCTGCACACTTTGGAAGCCCATGGCATTAACACTTAACACTTGCATGTCTGGGGTGCATGAAGCATCAAGAAGCTACAACTGCTCAGCTCTGATGAAATGAAGAGCCACCTGAGTCCCCAGGGCCTCACTTGCCTCAGTCCCCTCAGAGGGTGCCATAACATCTCAGGTTGGATCACTGGCACCCATGGGAGACAGAAGGTAATGAAAAATCCCTAGGGAATGTTGGTCAAAGCATGGAAAAGGTAGAAGAAACAATAAGCCTCCAGGAAGAAATAGCACGGCATGTTTTAGTTCTGCTTCATCAAAGAGAAACCACAGAGCCAGCATTACCATCCTAGCCCCACCTCCGGCGTCTGCACAGTGCTGTGCTGCCATGCAGGGACTTTGGCTGTTCCTCACACCGGCGGCTTTATTAACACTCAGTAGCTAATGATTGTAGTAGAAGCAACTCTCCGGTATTCATGATACCTTTGAGATGTCCTTCATGTGCTGGATGAGATATTAATTTAGTTCCATGACAGTGATCACTCTGAATCATTACCTCGCTAATTAATACTCAAGCAATGATGGGTAACAGAGAGTTGTAAACTCAGTTATGTGCTAAGGATAACTGGAAATAAGACGACCAGGTAGAATTTAAATGCTTGGTCCAAATTATCACAGTAATTTACAACGGAAAAGGAGATTAAAAATACTCACCATACCTTAGTTTAGAAAGCAATGATAACACATCTTTTCAGTGCAATTTATAGTCCATCCAGAAAGAAAAGATTTGGCTTCCCATGTGCATATTGCATGATTTAAGGGCCTACTGTCTTGAGAATAATATATTTTGATGCTGTCTCTGGTGTAAAGTGACATTAATTTTCTCCAGCTTTCTGAACACTGATGAGCATGAAGTCTGAGCATGGAAAGGCAGGAACTGTGGGCTGAGCGCCTCTGTGAGAGCGAAATGATGGGTATGGTTGAGAATGAACCAGTGTGGTCCCTGCTGGTTTCTGGGCCCCCCTCAAAATCTGAATTTGGCATCTGCTGATTACACTTTCCATTCACCTGGCAAATTATGAGGGCAATAAATGCTCTGAATCAATCTCTTAAGTGCCCCAAAGAAAGCTGTGTGCTTATTCCTGAACCAGTCCATACCAAACATGAGCTATGTTCTAGACATGGCGGCAAATGCTGAAGACACAAATGGGAGGCTGCAGCAGGAGGACCCCACGTTTGCATGCAGCCTAAGTGACTCTGTGACTTAGTGAGACCCTGATTAATATAAAAAATAAAGACAGGACCAAGGATGCAACTCAGTGTGAAGGCTGTGGGTTCAATCCCCAGCAACGGGGAATAAAGGAAGGAAGGAAGGAAGGAAGGAAGGAAGGAAGGAAGGAAGGAAGGAAGGAAGGAAGGGGGGGGAGAAGGAAAAAAAATCAAAGAAAAAGAAGAGCCAGCAGCATCCAGCCAGATGAAGAAAGCATGGGCTAGGGGATATGAGGCTATCTTTAACAAGATTTTCAGAACAGCCAAGAGAAATGAGGTGGATAGAGAATATGAGACCATCCTACGTGGCAGCCCAAGTCCAGAGGCCTCGTGTGCAAAGTATGGAGTGACTCAGATCTATAGCTGTGGGGTGCCAGTGAGGCACGGAACAGCATGGGCCTGGGCTGTGGTGTCTCCAGCTGCTTGGTGGTGTCTGGGGAGGGGAAAAGCAGAGGTGGGGACAACAGGCAGGGGATGTGGCAGTAGCAAAACAGAGAGGAGGAGATTACCTTCTGCTTTGGTGAGATTTAGGCAATACCCTATTCCCTCAGGTTTTGAATTTGTCCCTCATCAGCCACCGTTATAGGTTATAGAAGATATGCTCAAAATACATGGAGAGTCTTTATACTTAAAAATTATTACAAGGCCAAGGAGACAGCTTGTGGTCTAAGTGCCTGCCTGGCAAGCACAAGGACTGGTGCTATCCCTGGTACCACATGCCATGCCAAAAAACTGGGCATAGTGGTGCACACCTGTAATCTCAGGGCTGGGGAGGCTGAGACAGGAGGATCACTATGAGTCCAAGCTGTGCAGTGAGATCCTGTATCAAATAAATAAATAAACAAATAAATACATAAATTAATTAATTAAAAATTAGAATAAAATGCATTGCCACTAATGTCCCTTACAGTGTCCCCCCACTTGCTTAAACACACCTATCCCATCACTCTAGCCCCTTGCTGAAGCAAGCCCTCTGGCAGTCCTCCGCGAGAAGCTCGTGACGACAGGTGCTATACAGCGACGGCAGCTGCTGAGTGCTGTCACTGGGAAAGGCAGCTCCTGAGAACACCACAGCCCGTGCTCACCCACCTTCTTCACCAAACCTGGCTCATGTTACTTGCAGTTCTTTCCCAAAGTGAAAATGACTAAGAAAGGTCAATGTTTTGATTCAGCTAGAGACCCCGAGGCAGCCACAGCACAGCTAGAGACACTCAGGAAAGAGGATTCCCAGGGCTGCTCCAGGAGGGGCAAGAGAGATGGAGTGAGTGCTCCTGAAGCAAGGGGAAGGGCTGTAAAGGTTAGTGGCAATGGTCTTCTACTGTATTACACTTTAAAATTAAATTTATTAAAAAGAAATCTTATGCCACAATGTGCATCCATCCCAGTGGGTCAGTTTTTGATGAAGGGGTCGGGTCTCTTCTTCTTGGCTCCTTACACCAGGAACTTAAGGACTCCTCTAAGTCCAGTGTGGAAGCTGAGGGTGGCTGTCTCAACAAGGCTCGGGGACTCAGATGCCCTGCGGGCAGAGAGTGAGCATTCCCTGCACAGGCACCTGTGTGACCTGTCCCCCATGCTGAATTGTGATCAAGGGGGACTGAGGCAACATGGGGCAGAGGTCTCATCCATCTGTAATCACCTTGCTAGAGCCTAGGATGAGTAGTTCAATAAACGAGTCTCTGATTCATCTAGTGGGTGGCTTCTTTTGAGGGTTCTAATTGTACCTTAAGGTATGCAACAGTTGATTTGCAAAACATGAATGAGTAGCCTTCCTTTTGCTGACTGAAATCTGGCTCCCTGTGGCTATACTCAGTGAGAGATCAGGAACCTTCTGGAAGCCACAGCATGGGAGGTACAGTGTTGGTAGGCCATGTGATGTTCTGCAAGGACTACAGGCCATGCGGAATGATTTTCACAGAGA
The DNA here is from genome assembly GCA_004027165.1 of Ctenomys sociabilis. Lineage (NCBI taxonomy): Eukaryota > Metazoa > Chordata > Mammalia > Rodentia > Ctenomyidae > Ctenomys > Ctenomys sociabilis. Next base: position 24,499 of record PVKA01004503.1, read on the forward strand.
AGGTCATTCATGTCCCTCCCTTGCAGCCCTGTCCAGTTCCCTCTCACTCTGGGTGTCTCTATCAAATGGGCTGATGGATCTCTGCGTAGCAGGTCAGTGAATTCCTGGGCCAGGAAACTCACTGCAGGCTCACCCCATCCTATGGCTGGGTAAGTCCACCTACCCCACCCTGCTGGAGCCATCCTGGGGATACTGGAGGCCACTGCAGCTGTCAGCACCAGTTTACAGATGTGGAAGCTAAGACTTCGGAGGCATAGTCCTTGAGTAACTTGCCCAAGGTCACCAAGAGCCAGTGAGGTCCAATAACTTTCTAAATGTCATGCACACAATCCTCAGGGGCAAAAATGCTTCTCTTTCTTGATCTACAGTCCTTGAGGGACAGTGGAGGGTAGGGTCATTACTCTGCTGGTTCAGATGAAGTGCCTGTTGCATTCTGGGACAATAAACACCTATTGTGTGCCCTAAGGCTACAATAAGCAAGCCAAGCACTGACAGCCTCTGGCCTCACCGAGGTCCCTTTCCCACAGGCTCTGCCTGCTCAGGCCCACCATCCCACACAACCATCACTGGCAGCTGTGGGGCCTTGGGGTGGCATGTCTTCCCGCCTTAAGTCCCGGGCCTACAACATGCGCACTCTGATTCTGTCCTTAGCACTTCGCCATTATTTTCAACATGAAGTAAACAAGGCGAGATGGTAAGACTAGTAGCAAAGCTGACTTACAAGTTGGCTTTTGTACTCTGAGGCAACAGTACTGTTTATATAATGCTTACTAGAGGACTGGAAAAGCTGCCTTAAAATTTTTTTTTGTTTGTTTATTTATTTGTAACAAGGTCTTGCTACACAGATTGGACTTATAGGGATCCTCCTGCCTCAGCCTCACCAGTGCTGGAATTATAGGAATGTGCCACCATCCCTAGCCTTGGTGACAGCTCGGCTCCTCGGGCTGACAGGGTATGTGGTACCACGGATTGAACCTGGATCCTAGCACTTGCCAGGTAGGTGCTTAGACCGCTGAACTATCTTCCAGCCCCAACAGCTGCTTTTTAAAAAATAATCACATAGTGAGTGGCTTTGCCATGTTCCTTATCGTTTTAGTGTGGGTAGGGCTTACATAAAACCTCTAGGAGGGGAGGGCTGATTTTTATTCTTTGCATCTCAGCCCCCTAAATTCTTTGTCTTTTTCAGAGCAACTCTACAGTAATATTTCTAATCATCTTACCTGTTTTATATTTATTATATTCATATGTTAGCAACATTAATGATACTAAATAATCATTCCTGCACATGAACTGTGCACAGGGCACTGGTCAGGTATTCCACACCTGCTATCTCATTTTACCCCTACTGCAGCCTGCTTGTTCTTCTGCTTGTTTTCTTATCCCCATTCTACTGATGAGAAAAATCAAGGCTCAGAGTCCCTCAGTCAGCAACTGTTGTCTATGGCTCAGCCAACAGGCCCTGGAACAGAGACAACAGGGACTAGGAGATCTGTATGCGGTGCTCCTGTCTTCTCCATGTCCCACCCAGGCCTCAGAATGCAAGGGATGGAGGTCTCCCTGGCCCCGAGTCTGCTGGTCCAGGGGACACCGAGCTCACACCCATTCTCACATAAATCCCCAGGCACATGGACCCTATTTTGAAAGGGGAGATCCTTTGGAGGAGTTCTTGCTGAAAGCATTTCATGCAGACAATGATTGAACCTTATCAAGGGCAGCTGACGAACAAAGACCCAGAACAGGCACCATATAGCACAGGGCATTATCTTAATTCCTTGTTATACCACTGCATAGTTTCCATCCTTTGGTACCAGAGTCATGATGAACTAAGTCTGAATAAGAGAAATGACAGGTAAACTCACCTTGTATTTGTTTTCCCTAATGGAGTATCTCCTTGAAGACTTGAAGTCTTTAACATTTCAGTTTACTCATGTTTCCTCTTCCTGGTGGCCTAATGGTAACGCTGCCTAAAATTATATGTGACCCATGGCCATCACATTGGCTGGTGGTAAGTGCCTCTCCTCTGCCTGTTAGGCTGGGGGCCTGTGGAGGTCACTTGCTCTTCTGAAACATTCTACCTATTTTTGCTCAAAGCTTGTTAAGCAGGGAAACAACGCCGGTGATTAAGCAGTGAGAAACCGGGTGAGAATCCAAGCCTCTGTGCCTCATGCTTGCCAGTTCTGGCTCTGCTCCAAGCCTGCCACATGGATGAACTTATCCACCCACAACTCCTCGACGCTGTTAGCGTCATCACATCCACATTTATAGATGAGGGTGTGACACACACCTTGCAGCCTGGCCCTGCACAGACCCTGTGGGCTACACTTGTGTCCATCCCTCGTTTCATTTGCTGTGACCTGGCTCTTGCAGCCAACCCATGCTGTTGCTGTGTTGGACCTCTGGGTTAGAAAGGGCGGAGGGAAGCAGTACAAGATGCAGCAGAGATGTGGCCAGAGGGCACCCACCAAAACCACGTCGACACTGCATTCTGATTATAAGAGGGAGGGCAGGCATGAAGGCTCTGCTTTCGGATGGTCTGTTATAGAAGCCGGCTGGCTCTATGCCTCGTATGTGTCCCTCTCACCACGGGGCATGCTCTGCTACTTCAGGACTCTCCACAGTTCCCAGCAGCATGAAGGTGCTCACAAGATGCAGCCCCTGGGCCTTGGTCGCCCAGCCCCATGATGCTATCCTGAATTCAGTAGTCCCTTGCTATTTCACAGTCCCACTTTCATGGACTCACTGTTTTGTGGCACAAAAGATTAAATTATTTATCACAGATTTTTCGCTATATTGTGGGATTTTGTAGTACCACAGAGTTTAGAAAATAGTTAAGAATAATTGGAAGTGTTTTTAAGTGGCCAGCAAGATAGCTCAGCAGTCTGAAGTGTCCGCTTAGGCAAGTTTAGGCAGCATGTAGGTATCAAGTTCAATCCCAGGCACCTGCCCCAGGGCAGGCTGAGCTGGCCACAAAAAAATAAATAAATGAATTAAAAAGTAAATAAATAAATAAATAAAAAGAAGCATTTATAGAAGTGTGGAAAAGGTTTATAAGAGTGTGGGAAAGGTTTATAAAGCCTTAAAATATAGGCACACCGTTCCTGGGCCCCGCTGCATTGGTCGTTTGGAGAGCACCCTGTCCGCAGCCAGCGAGCCTCGCAACACCACTTGTTTGCACCTCGCAGCTTTCTCTTTGTCTCTTATAACCATGTCCACCAATGAGAATGCTAATGCTAATTCTCCAGCTGCCCAACTGAACAGATTCAAGAACAAGGGAAAAGACAGTACAGAAATGAGGTGGAGGCGAATAGAAGTTAATGTGGAACTGAGGAAAGCCAAGAAGGATGACCAGATGTTGAAAAGGAGAAATGTAAGCTCGTTTCCTGATGATGCTACTTCACCATTGCAGGAAAACCGCAACAACCAGGGCACTGTGAATTGGACTGTAGATGACATTGTCAAAGGCACAACCAGCAGTAATCTGGTAAGCCAGATGCAAGCTACTCAAGCTGCTAGGGAACTGCTTTCTCGGGAAAAACAACCTCCCATAGACCACATAATCCAGGCTGGTTTGATTCCAAAGTTTGTGTCCTTCCTGGGCAGAACTGACTGTAGTCCCATCCAGTTTGAGTCTGCTTGGGGCCTTACTAACATTGCCTCTGGGTCATCAGAGCAGACCAAGGCCGTGGTGGACGGAGGGGCCATCCCGGCTCTCATTTCCCTCTTGGCGTCTCCCCATGCTCATGTCAGTGAGCAGGCTGTCTGGGCACTACGAAACATTGCAGGTGATGGTTCAGTTTTCTGAGATTTGGTTATCAAATATGGTGCAATTGATCCACTCTTGGCTCTTCTTGCAGTCCCTGATATGTCATCTTTAGCAGGTGGCTACTTACGCAACCTTACATGGACCCTTTCCAAACTTTGCCGCAACAAGAATCCTGCACTTCCATTGGATGCTGTTGAGCAAATTCTTCCTACTTTGGTTCGTCTCCTGCATCACAGTGATCTTGAAGTATTAGCGGATACCTGCTGGGCTATTTCCTACCTCACTGATGGTCCAAATGAAAGCATAGAAATGGTTGTAAAGACGGGAGTTGTGCCCCATCTGGTGAAGCTTCTGGGATCAGACGCATTGCCCATTATGACTCCTGCACTGAGAGCCATAGGGAATATCGTCACTGGAACAGATGAGCAGACTCAGATTGTGATAGAAGCAGGAGCGCTTGCTGTCTTTCCCAGCCTGCTCACTCACCCAAGACAAACATTCAGAAGGAGGCTACATGGACAATGTCAAACATCACAGCCGGCCGGCAGGACCAGATACAGCAAGCTGCGAATCATGGGTTAGTCCCATTCCTCGTCAGTGTTCTCTCTAAGGTGGACTTCAAGACACAAAAGGAAGCTGTGTGGGCCGTGACCAACTATACAAGCGGTGGGGACAGTGGAACAGATTGTGTACCTTGTTCATTGTGGTATAATAGAACCACTGATGAACCTCTTAACTGTGAAAGATACAAAAATTATCCTTGTTATTCTGGATGCTATTACAAATATCTTTCAGGCTTCTGAGAAACTAGGTGAAACTGAGAAGCTTAGTATAATGATTGAAGAATGTGGAGGTTTGGACAGGGTTGAAGCTCTGCAAAACCATGAAAATGAGTCTGTGTACAAGGCCTCGTTAAACTTGATTGAGCAGTATTTCTCAGTCAAGGAAGAAGAAGATCAAAATGCTGTGCCAGACGCTACCTCTGAAGCCTGTACCTTCCAAGTACAGGACGGGGCTCCCCATACCTTTAACTTCTAGGTGTATAGCTGAAGGTGGCGCCTGTTCTTGTCGTGTACTATGTTCAGTGTAAGTTTGTCTTTCTCCACTAAGAACTTTTTTTTTTTAATGTGGTTTGTCATTATAGCACTTTTTATAAGACTATACTTGAAGCCAGGCATGGTGGCGCATGCCTGTAATCCCAGCACTTGGGAGGCTGAGGCAGGAGGATTGTTGTGAGTTCGAGACCAGCCTGAGCTACAAAGTGAGCTTAAGGCCAGCCTGAACTGCATAGCAAGACCCTGTCTCAAAAAAATAAATTAAAAAAAAAAAAAAGACTATACTTGAACAGTTCCAGACTGTATATACTGTATGAAGCTTGTCCTCTGGAGGGGGGGTTTCTTATTTTGCAGTGTCCTGTAAATAAAGATTACATCCACACAAAAAAAGCCTTAAAATATATATAAATACTAAATAAGTATAATGTTGCTACTTGGCTGAGTCCGTGGCATTCAGTCATAGCAACAGAGAACAGCCTAAGACCTGCATGAGTAATGTCCCTTCCCATCCGTGCTCTAAACATCGAAACTGCAGCTTCTGATTTATGACTTAAGGCCTCTGAACTGTTAAGTTTAAAACACATGATGGTTTTAGACCAGCAAAGGTTTAAAAGCATTTATTTTGAGATCCTGTGGATTATACCCAGGGCTGTCACAGTGAGCTACATGCTCTTGTCTGCTTGTTAAGTTGCCCAGACTGGGCTTGAATTTGTGATCTTCCTGCCACCTCCTCCCAGAGTACTAGGATTACAGGCATCTGCATCCACAGTTAAATTTTAGCCAGCAAGTTAAAAATAGCTCTCTGCCTCAGTTTGACCATTTGCTGAGCATTCCTGAAACCCAAGACACTTTCTGGGTTTACTGACCTCAGGACTTAATTTACATGTGAGTCCTCACATGGGCTTCTAGACATCAGGCCCACAGGCTGCTCCGTGCTTGTCCGCATAGTCAGTGTACGCTGCCTGGGCACAACAGAAGCGGGGACACATGCACGCTGCCTTTGCAGTGGTGAGCCTAATGACTGTGCCTGAGCTGTGGGCCTTGGCAGTGCACACACAGGCTACTAATGTGCAAGAGAGAGAGGCTCAGAGATTAATTTTAGACACCAGACTTTACTGTCAAAGGAAATGCCCTCTTTAATTCATGATGAAATCACCGCATTCCTTTCAAATGAGAATAAAACTAATATTTCTTAATGCTTATTCACTGTTAATATTATGCCACTTATTGCATTGCTGTTGGCAGACAAATATTCAGAGGATGAATGAAGCACATACGATGAATTAATACTCTAGGAGTACAAACAAAAACTTTCAATATTTTATATCACATAATTAAATGCTGTTTGTTGTTTCCAGAGCCAGAACTTGGGACATGCTAATTGATCACTTCAAGAAGACAGACATGTTTTGTGGCTGACACTCAGGAGACTATAAGGCCCATACAGGACCACTGATGGGTGACACCTGCAGATGGCCCTACCTGCAGAAGTCCGGGGCCACCATGCCATACACATTGATCCTGTCGCACAGCTCCAGCGCGATCGTCATGGTGAACCAGCCAGTGCTCAGCCACGTGTTGGAGATCTTCCTAGAAGGAGACGAAGTCTCGATTACACCCACTACCTTCTGAAATCCCTTCTGGAGTCCACCTAAACCTATGCAGACATACGTCCCCTCTCTCCCTCCACATGTTCAGGTCCTTACTCCATCAAACTCTCACACCAGTCTCACCATAACACATGGCCCCACTGGAACCAACACACACTCTTTATCAGGGCTGGCCTGAGGTGAGAGGGTGCTCAGGGGACTTTGCTATCGCCAAGGCAATGACTGACACCTCAACATTTAAGAGCATATTGTCACAGCTCAATTTCTTTTATGAGGACAATATGCATGTGATAATTCTGGAGTACTTGGCTAACCAGAAATTCTCCTTGTACCCCAAACAGGCTAGCTAATAAATAACTTAATAATTTAAATATATTAAACATGTAGATCTATCATCTACCTATCATCTATTATCTATTTGTCAATCAATCTACATACCTATCATCTATCTATCTGTCTGTCTGTCTATTTATCTATCTGGTCTATTGATCAATTAATTGATCAATCAATCTTAAAGTCAAAGTTTGCCTTCAACAGACCAACACCAGCATCTCGACTGAACATCTTTTCTTTGGGGAAATCCATTCCTGGGGAAGGCACTAGTCACCAGATGAAACAGACTATGGAAATGCTTATATTTAACTCTTTGCTTTATTTTCCCTCAGAACATCCCAGGACCTCAGAAAATTTTTATTAGAAGCTCAGAAGAGACAAATTTAGGGCATGAATCTGTCCATCCCAGTATTCGTTTATTTGCCCTTTTCTGTCTTGAACTCAACAATGTGCCAAGCCCAAGGCTAATGGGGAGAGAGTGTTGAGGTTTAATTTGACCGTGAGAGAACGACTCGCTGGTCTACCGCACTACGCTGCTATGGATATTAGCTTCAGTTCTCCGGGGGCGGCTGCTCCTCCTTTCTGCCAGTGCCCCTGGCATGCCTCATTAGCCAGTTTCCAACACCTTATCCCCAAGGTCAGACCTCTGACTTCGCCCAGCCACAGCCCAGCACCATGAGTGCTGCACACAGTGGAGCTGCTGTAGGGCTTGCTGCCTGCCCTGTGGATGATGGAGATTTTGGGAAGCAACATGCACTGTTTCCATTTCATAAAAGGATAGAATAAAAGACAGTATTTTAAAAGAATCCTTTGTTTTGTCAAATACCTGACAGGCATGGAGGATTTAGTCATCCCAATGCCCTGGCTCCAACTTCCTAGCTCTTAAGCCCCTTGCTCAAATTTTGCCTCCATTTTATTCCACCCAGAGCCAGTCATACCCATAGCAGCCCCCCAAGTGGGGATGCCCCTAGCTCAACTCTCTTCTGCCTGTGTTGTCTGCACTGGATGACTGAGGCCAGTACTGCTGCTCTCTGGCCCTGGACTGCCTGCCTGTGAAGCACGCAGGGAGGCCGTCCTTTGATTTGAGAATTCATTGAGAGAACACCCAGGAAAAGCATCCCGCATGCTGTGTAGACTACTGAGCTCCTTCCTCCTCTCTACACTGCTAGTTGAACAAATAAGTCACTAACTGACCCATCTCTTCTGCTGTTTTTTTAGTATCTAAGAAAAGACTCCTTCCCACAGTGGCATCTTATGTGGGAGCCACTATCAGCAGCCAGGACAGTGCATAAAATTCAGGCACCTCCAGCTTCCACGGGCAGTGGGGGTCTCTTTTCCAGCCCATGGGGCTGGGTATTCCTAAGACCTTGGAGCCAGAGGGAAGTGCCTGCTCTTCCCTTGTCTCTGACGAGCCATGGGCTGCTCACTCTTGACATAAGGAGTCCAGGCTGGGTATAGCGCTCAATTCTGTCCCTAGGGTCCACATCTGGGAAACATGCCTGCACCTCCTATGCTTTTAGGGCTGCTGGAAACCCAAACAGGAATTCACTCAGGGCCACAGCCTCTCCTGAATTTGGACTCTTTCATGGGACGCAGTACAGAACACCAGCCACAGCCTGAAATACATGAGGCTGTGGCTCCACATTAAAAAGCTTTGTGGGTAAAAATGAGGGAGAATACAAAGTGGAGGACTAAAGAAACTCAAGTGAAGACTTCTTTAAAGACCCACTTAAAATTCCCAAGACTTCCGAAATAATAGCCTTCCGGGACCACATGCTGTAGAAAATACAACTCCTTTGTACTGTCTTTCTAAAGAGACTTGAACTCCTTTTTTCCAACAAAGGAATATCTACTGTTTTTACACTTAATCAGCTGTAATGAAAGAATATGAAGAGCTGTCATGTGCTTATTAGGGAAAATTATCAGATATTCTTTTATACGATGAAGTAACACACTGAGCTGATAATTCTACAGTGTGCACTAAATTACAATTAAAGACCTTTCTGCTCCACCAGGATCTCATTTATAATCTCTATGGAAATATTCTTCCTGCAGTTATTTCATTTATGCTTCCTTTATCTAATTACTATAATATTGGTTCTGAATCATATTTTCCTAATGTACCCTTATTCAATTATAAAGTTATTTTCAAGTACAGTTCCTTTGTAATATCAAAGAATACCACTTGGCCATCTCTGTCATTTGTCATGCTTTTTAATTACAGATTGCTCCTGAACCATTTTCTCCTCACTTTTAAGTAGAGTGAAACGTCTATAAATCAAAATCTATTGAGTTCCCCACTTCTTCAAAATATCAGCCTGAAACGAATGTTCCCATCACAAGATCTGAAAATTAGATATTCCACCCTTCATACGTCTTCAGTGCCTGCTACTGTTTGGGTTTCAAGACATGCAAGCAGTGAGGAAATATTGCTGCACACTGAAAATAACAGAAATGTTGTGTTTCAAATAACAGAAATGTTTTTTTTTTTTTTTTTCCAAAGGGGTTGTTTTTGACTTCTTGTTGTTTTAGCTTGGAGTAAGCTTCAGGTTAAGAAGATAGACATAGAAAAATATTGAGTTTTGCTGGGTAAGGTGGTGCACACCTATAGCCCCAGCACTTGGGAGGCAGAGGCAGGAGGATCATTGTGAGTTCAAGACCAGCCTGTGCTACAGAGTGAGTTCAAGGCCAGCCTGAACTACATAGGAAGTTTCCTAAGATCTGGAAGCACAAAGATGCTAGCAAGGTTAAAGGACTCTGGCACTGAGCTCTTCCAGGTGTGAGTCCCCTATATGGGGGTTGAGTGGCCCCAGAACATGGGTGCCTGCAAAGAGAGGCCCAGGAGTCCACCACAAGGCCATCGTGCTCTTCTTTGGGCTAGGATGCCAGTGAGATTGACACAGGGAGTGGAGTTTCACTGGCCACAGTTTAATGATGAGGAGGGTGTCTTGGTGTCAGACCATTTCCTAAAGATGCTAAGTGGCTGAAGGGTGCAATGATTTTATTCCCATGTCACCCACTAACCTGTTATTTTCAGCAGATCTGGAGCAAGGTATGGTTATCCTTCACCAGAGGTTCAGAGATTCTTAAGTTTAACCAAAAAGGGTATTACACAAAAGGGTATTTTTTTTATGGAAGAGATAGTTTCTACTTATGTTGAAATTTCCAAGCAGTGACATTAAACTGTACAAAGCCTTCTTTTGCAGCCCGTGTAAGGTGCTTTCCTGGCTGCAGAGTTTCAGGGAGCAAGGGCCGACTCTCTTACAAGAAGGCAGAGGCAGCTGATGGAGGCCCGGACCCTTGGTGCCACATTGATCTGCATCTGTCGGGGCTCAGTGAAGGAAGCCAGCCCCTGGTGAAATGATGCCCCAGGTTCAAAAAAGACAGCTCTTCCCAGCTGAGGTACAGCTCAGTAAAATAGAATTTCTACTTTTAGTTTTTTTAGAATATCCATATTGATTTCTAAAATAATTGTAATAGTTTGTATTCCCACAACAATGGAGGCCATCACATGACAGTTACATCCATGTTACAGCAGTGCACTACACATCAGCTAAATAATGGAAGCAATAGATGAATGAATAGAGAAAATGTGATCTATGCACACTATGGAGTACTACTCAGCCACAAAGAAGGCTATACTTAAATACTTGAGTCTTTTGTAGAAAAATGGATGAATTGGTGAGATCATAATACTACATGCAATACACCAGATGCAAAAGGTTAAATATTGCATGGATTCTCCTATATGAAAAATCTAAGATATAGTTTAAAGAGTAAAACAAAGGAGAGATGGTCAGAAGCAGGGAGACAGACTTTTTGGAGATAGAAAGAAGATGGGGGGTAGTGGGAGAGAAGGGGATAAAAATGATCCAGATGCCTTATATGTGTGTACCCGTTCCCTAACAGAACGTAACGGTGCATCTACACATACACAAATTATGGAAGGTAGTTCTTCAGCACACACAAAACTGTGGGACCCGAGGACTTGGCCTTGCTCTAAGACTGCTTGCTAATCATGTGCTGCCCATGCAGCCAAATAAGAGACGCGTGTCTTATTTATGTTGTTTGTCTTACCTATCGGACCTCTTTAGTTTTAAGAATAAATTGGCTCCATGACAGGGCCTAAAATGGTAAAGTACAGTGCTAAATGCACAGTAGTTATGAAGGCGCTTGCTTTAGCATGAAGGATATTTAACTGTTAGAGCAGCCCAGCGGTTGGCGCTCTCTCCCCTGTCCACACAGAAGGCCACTGAAGCCCTGGAAGGCTAGAAACCAGCCTGAGTCTATGCACGTGGAGGGCCCTGGAGCGCGAGCGCCAGCCGGGAGCTGTGTGTTCACACCCACTGCTTGCTGCCCTGTACACCTCTGTGCTTGGTTCTCCTTGGCTTTGGCTGACCTGGGACCTTTTGACCTCACCCTGTATCAGTGACCCCTTCTCTCTGGGGGTGCAGCCCAGTACTTTTGCTCCAGGTCCCGCTTGTCTCCCACAACTGATTCCTACCGCCCAGAAGAAGAGCACCTTCCTTGCTTGGATGCTCATGGGCTTGGTTCCCTGCCTCAGTTTACCTTTCTCACAAAGCCCTTTTCTTACCTCCGCCAGTAACTTTCCATTTTAAAGGGATAATTAATTAATTTGATAGAAGAGCTAGAGTCTTGTGACACAGCTCAGACTCATAGTGCTCCTCTTGTCTCAGCCTCCTCAGCACTGGGATTACAGGCCTGTGCCACCACACCAGGTTCCGAGGCCAGCACAGCGTGCAGTACCAGGGACTGAATTCAGATCTTTGCACTCGCCAGGCAGGTGCTTAGACCACTGAGCTATCTCTCCAGCCCCTCCACCAGTAACTTCCAAATTTTTCAATTTATAGTAAAAAATACATTTTATGTTATGACTGAAAGTATATACATACACATGTATGCATGTTTTTCATTTTATTTTCCAAAGTATGTAAGTCAGTAATTTCTACTGTGGGCCTAGGCTTAACAAACTATCCCTTCCTGATCGGCAGTCACTTTTCATCACTCTAGCTCCTTATCTGTTTACTTGCATTTCAAATAAAAGCATTGGAGCAATCCTCTCCATCTTGCCTGCTATATGGCGTGGATGCTGGCGCTGCACATTCTCTTCCGTTTGACTCCATCTTTCCCATCACACTAGCAGAGCAACCTTCCATGCCTCTGTACATTGGCTTCTCTGCTTTCATGAATGCTTTGGGAACCACTGCCTAAGACCACGGCAAATCTCCGGCCGTTCATGGGCTCCCACCATTCCGTCCCCTCCCATGATCCTCCGCACACTGGCTCCTGCACAGTGAAGGAGCAAGCAATGTTCTTGAGGGCAGGGACTCCGTTTTGATAATGTCCCAGGCAGCAAACACAGTGCTGAGCAAGGAACAGGTACTCACTCCATGAATAAGTGAATGAATGAATGCTTGCCTTTTGAAGACAAAACTGAGCCCACCTGCTCCTTTTCAGCAAATATTCACAAAGTAAAGTGACATGCTTTGAGGCTACTAAGAGGTGCAGTCAAAATATATGGCGAATAATTTACATTTCAGAAAAAATTACTGCAGTGAAACGCGTCTGGTCATGGACTCCCTCAGAAGCTCCCTTTCCTTGTGACACACTCACCCCCGTATTTCCGCACCTGTCTGAAGCAGTTCTGGATGTCCGCTTTCTAACAATCTTTACAAGGTGTGTTTACAACCAGTGGCCACTGCTGCAGAGCGCCAGCCAACGGAAAGGCGGGCTCCGAGACACAGCAAGCAGATCTGGCAGTGTCCTTCCCCAGTCACTCATGAGGTCTGTTGCCTGTGGCTCTGGGCTCAAAGTCAAAAGGACCAAGAAACGAAAACACAGTGAACCAACTCAGGACACTGATGGGGCCACAACAGCGCAAGCAAGCACACAGGGGCCGAGGTCCAGAGCTGCTTCACAAAGAGGAAGAAGCGCAGGGCCAGTGTGTTCAAAGCGAGGAGGGTTTTTTTTTTTGGTGGGGGGAGGGTAAAGGTGATGCGGCTTTCACTCTACTAAACTTATAATAATTTAAATATCCGCAATATAGTTCAATCACATCTCTTATATCGCACTACTTACTAGTATAGGCCAGCAATGGCATAGCCTTTTCTCAGAAACAGAGATGTACTCTGCGGACCCTGCGGGAGTTCTATTCATAGGCACCGGCAGCGCGGGCTCCGCGCAGGGACCCTCCCAGCACCTTGCTGTGTGTGGTCGGCCGAGCCCGCCCGCGCTCTGCACCTGTCTTTGCCAGTCTCCTGCTTGAAGAGCTCGTCGAACTGCAGCATCTTGTGGCGCGTAATCATGAAGGCCTTCAGCCGCGGCAGCCCCTGGCTCAGCAGCTGCAGGCTGTTGTAGACCTGGCCCTTGCCATCCCGCCGCATGTAGCTGCTGGGACCCCAGAAGATGAACACGGTGCCCTGGCTCACGTTGAGCAGGTCGTGGCGGTTGCGCAGGGTGCGCTGGACGCTGGAGTGCGCGATGACCCTCAGGCTGGTGCGGTTGCCCACGTCGCGGCCGTAGCCGCGGGTGGGGGCGTCGTTCATGCGGATGACACACTCAGTGTGGTCGATCTGCGGGCCTTGCCCACTGCGCAGCAGGTGTCCCGAGCTGGTCACCAGGGCGCAGTCCCTGCAGTGCATTTTCAGGGGCTGGAAGGCAGGGGGAGGAGAAGGACAGGGTCAGGCACAAAGGACTTTCCGCTCTCCTGGCCCCAGGAGGCTACTTCCATTCTCAGGAGGCTATTTCCAGCCTTACGATAAAAGCGTCCCCCTTTTGTCCCACTCAGGCAGCTAAAATTCATAGACCCCTACTTTCTGTTCTCAGCTGGTGACAGGAAACACTGGACTAGAGGGAGAGAGAGCCGGGATTGATGGCTAGACAATGGCATAGATCTTCGTGGGGGCACAAACAGGCATGTTGTCGCAGGCAACAGCATCACGGTCATTTTATATACAAAGATGCTGGAGCTTGGAGAGTTAAGAAAGCTGCCCAAGGATGCGGGCCTATGGGGTAAGAAGTTGTACTCCCACAGTTAGGGCTTCCCGAACCCAGAGTTCCCCACATGGAAGCCGGGACTGCACTGCAAATTGCCAGGACTCTGGTTGTTTGGACACTGTTAGCTCGCCTCACAAGGTAAGCATTTATTAATTTTTGTGAATGATGCATAGATGTTTACCCCCAAATAAACACAGAATCAGAGAAGTAGCTTGCAGATTGTAACCTTATCAATGCCATAATTTTGAAGAATCAGATTTATTCATTCAAGTTTAAAGGCAGAGACAGAGAGACTGCCTTGGTCCATGTTCATAAGTATGAAGAAAGCCACAATTTCAAAGCCATGGAGCTCATCCAGGAATTGCACAGCTTGGTCCTTCTCTCCAGGGCCCAGGGGAGCCCTGGCCATGGGGCTGCCTCAGGGACAGTGCCACCAGCAGGGCTCAGGTCAACACTGAGCCAAAGCTTTGCTTTCTGAACACCTATGTTCCGACAGACAGAACATTCTCCTGTTCATGTTGAATGAGAAGTATCTTCTGACTGCTAGAAGATAATGCAATTAGAGCTCATAGGCAAGGCCAGTCAACACAAGAGAAAATGACAGTCAAGATGCTTGGAAGGAAAGCTGCCCTGCCAATTTCCCCAGAGCCTCGGCCCTTCCTCCCTATAGCTCAGAACAGCTCACCCTGGGGCCGTGTGTGGCCTCAGGAAGGCGCATCTCATCAGCACTGCAGGCTTCAGTCTGGCATCTCTGCTGTGAGCTTCCTGAGCCCGGGTTCTACAGGGACACCTGAGGGCAGTCACTTTCCCTCACTGCATGGTGCCAAGGACCATGGGCTTGGGGTCTCATCTCGATGCTTACCAATAGCTGTGGGAGCTTAGGAAGTTGCTAATCTTCACATCCCTGAGTTTCTTTATCTCTAACTGAAGAACAGTCTATTCTGCTTTGGTAGAATGAGCAAAATTAAGATATAAATCATAGCAGAAGTCACTTGAAGTTGTCTGTTCAACCTACAAACAGCACCTGCACGTGGATGAACCCCATCCTTAGCTTGGGCCCTGTCCTGGCAATCCTCAGTGCCCAACAGGTGCTTTGAAGATTACAGATTAGTGTGGGACCCATTGAAAGTGCTCACTATGCAGCTCACACATGAGCTTTGTAAGCTTGTGAAATAAAGTCTTGCCATTCCTGTGGTATCTAGTGAATATTAGGGACGGGCACTGTGCTAGCAGCCAGGATGTGGACATGGGAGAATGGAAGGATTGGAAGTTTGCACTTTAGTGAGGGGTGGTGGGTCAGGGAAGGAGGGCACTGAGTGGTGAAAGTTGTTTCAAGCACAGCAGGGCTGGGTGTATAACAGAAAGGACATGCATGTGGCTAACATTTCCTGAGTGCCCCACACACCAGGTCCTCTCTGAGCTTTGTACATCACTGTATTAAATCTTTCAAATGATCCCTTCAGGCAGATATTACATTATCCTCCCACGTTGCAAGCTAGAATAATGACAGCTATAGAAGTGAGGCAATTTGCTCAAGGCCATGCACTGAGGAAGTGGAAGAGCTGGGACTTAAGCCCATGCCATGTGGCTTCAGAGCTGGTGGGATTCATCATGGTGCCAGCATGGTTGTGTAGTGCTGTGGGAGGGCTGCCTAGCTCGCTGCATACCCTCTTACCTCCTCCCAGGAACCCACTGTCAGGGTGCAGTAGGGACAGAGTTCTTCTGTCCAATTCTTCTGTCCCTTAGAGTTTCGTTCACAGCACACTCATCCAACTGGAACCTTCATCAGTCCATGCTGGTGAACATGGCTGAACCTGCCCTTTCTCCTTAGGAAGAGCCACTCTCCAGATCCCAAGAAAGTGGCCTCCTTCCCCTCCCCACCCCTGCTGGACACTGTTACAAACCAGAGGAAGGAGTCTTGAATCCTCTGGGTGAATCCCTGAGTGAGAGAGAATTTCAGTGGCCAAAAGACAGAGGAAATACTTTCCTTCCCTTCATTTTCTTGGCATGTGCCATGCATAAGAGGGAGTTTAGGTCAGTGACAAAGTCATTCCATATCAGGGAGACACTTCTCCAGAAGCACAAGGGAAGATGCTCCTAGACCACAATTGAGGGTCACACAGTAAGTGCAGTAAGCAGTTAGGCACACTGGGACATCGGACCAAGGGTAAGGGGACACTTGACCCTGTCCAGAAGAAAAAGGTGGGAGGACAACTAGGAAGGAATTATGCTGTGGAAACTAACAAATGGGGTGCTTATGGTGTTGTATTATCATGATAGGATGAGACTTGGAAAGTGTCCTTTGGATTTGATGACTGTGATAAGCCCAGTCTCCACTGAAGAGAGATGATAGAAACTAACTGCAGCTGAAAAAAGACAGTAGAGGCCAAAGCCTGACTGCAAACATTGATAGTGGTATAGGGTGGAGAGTGGCAGATCCACAGGACCAACTCTAGCACTTACGGTGATCACTCAACCTGGATTATTAGGGTGGTCTAGGTTTTGGCATTGAAAGTCCTACATCCTGGGAAACGCCTTGGTCCCAGCCAAGCCTAATGGTTGCCAACATTATTGTTACTAACAGAGAAGCCCATTAAAATATTTCCACAAAAGTGATAAGTGCCTATATAGAACATGTCATGTTATAATGATTAGGATCAGAGGATAAGGAGTTGAAAGCTGACTTTTTAATAAATGAGGTAATAACTTTGTTACCTGTATAATATATTTTACTAGTTTCAAACTAGATACTTATGGGGAGATGATACTGATTAACTGATTCATTCAAAAGATCTTTCCTGATTCATTCAAATGATCTTTCCTGAGCATTTAATTTATCCCTAAGGTTCTATATAATGCAGTGCATTATTTTTATTTTATTTATTTATTATTTATTTATTTTCAGTGCATTTTTTTAAAGAGCCTTCTCTGTAAGTTCATCCTAGAACCTAAGGCCATGGAAACCTGGTTTTTGCATTAGAGTCACCTAGAATTACCCAGACTTTTCCAGTTTGACTTATCATTTCCAGACCTGGTGCTTGATGATACTGGGGAAACAGTCTATGGAAGGGCCCCAGGAGCAGTTCTCTCCTTGCAGTGAAACCTCATGACAGGATTCTCATGGCACAGGTTGGCCGGCAGGAGAAACACAGCTCAAGAACCTTGTTCTCCCCATTTCCTGGAAGACAGCCTTCCAGGGAAGCTCAAAGTTCCCCACTGACCATGCCACACTGGCCCTCTGGGATCGCTGGTCACCTCAGAACCTCCTGGGGTTAACCCAGTATCCTGTCCTGGAGTTCAATGCTTTCAGTTACCTCAGCCACTGACACCCACTCTTTGAACCAGGCAGATTCCACCCAAAGTCCTTTTTGTAAGCGGAACCAGGAAGGTGACAAAATCTGGCCTGATAGCTGTCCCACAGTATTCCAGCAGCTGAGAAGAGCATGTACTGAAGGCAGAACCATTTCCAAAGAAGGGCATGAGGTCCTTTTGTGAAATCAGAGGAATCAATGATGTCCTGGAAGCAGGATGACTACAATTCATACCCCATGGGTGACTCTTATTTCTGAGGCTGTGTTAGTGCTATTAGACTCCTTGGCATCATGAGACAATTGGAACTGTCCCTGCCTCGTGGGCTAAGATTCCTGATGCAGTATTTGCATGTTGTTCCCCTAAGCACAAGGACACTGGGTTGAGCACTCACTAGGCAGAGGATGGGAAATTTAACCTGTGGCTCTGTCCCTTTGTCTCTCTGCTCCTGTGGTGCTGAGGAGGACCGTGGAAAGGAGGAAGCTCTCAGAGGTCTCTCCACCTAGCAAGACCTCTTCTTCTCTTCTCTGCCTTCCCCCTCCCAGATTCTTTGGGACATTTTCCCTAAAGTCACACTAACTGAGCAACATCTTCCTTTGCTGGAAAATGTCCTAGTGGACCAGTTTTGGTAACCTTTCCTCCATCCTGCCCTATAAAAGCCTTCAATTAATGGTGAAGAGAGGGACAGATGGTATAGTACAGGGGTGGGTGACTCAGAGCTAGTCTCTTGATTATGTCTTCTAAGAAAATGAAGGCCTGAAGACAACCAAAGTCAATGTAATATTATTCGTCTACAAGCCCAGCCCTGGGTGTAGACACAGTTGGGAGGAGGGAGCCATGGAGGCCCCTGTCCTGGAGAGGGAGGCTGTGGCCATTTGCTTCAGGGCGACCTCTCAGCCAGGGGAGTGGTAACGGCCAGCGGCTAGGGCATTGTCTGGAATTAATAGCTGGCTAGGAAAATGGCCCAGGACACAGTAAGGGCCATTAAACCCAGCAAGTTATTAATCCCCAGCAAGAGCTTGATGCCAAGGTCATTAGAGCTGTTGTGAGGTGAAAAATGCGGAGGAACATCCCCCGCACACGGAGCTACCCTCTGTGCTCACCCCTGAGGCTCAGAGCCATGGTGCAGCCCCCACAAGCAGGCAGAGAGACAGCCAGCTGCACAGGGGCGGGGACATGCAGACACAGGGGCAGGCGCATGTGCACACGTGTGCGCGCGCGCACACACACACACACACACACACACACACACACACACACACACTCAGTTTTGTTGGCCCCTTTGCAGTGCCACAATTTGTAAGCATTTGTCTTCACCCCAGAACCTAGGACAGCAGTGGCTCATGAGTATTTTACAGTATTTTAGAACATGTGAATGATTCTCTTCATCCCCTCTTCTTCCATCCTCCCTCCCAAGGACACTGGGTTGAGCACTATTTTTTTTTTCAAAGATAGACCAACCAACAAATCCCCACGCTCAGGGAGTGCGACAACTTTCATCACCACTAACCCCTTCGGGCTGTGGTGACAGGAGCAATTTCTGTTGGGGTAGCGCACTCAGGAAATCAAGGTCTGATTTCTGTCACAGCCTGGGGAGCAAGAGCACCTGGAATTCTCTGTGTGACCCGGCGGAGGCCTCGGGAGCCTTTCTTAAGAGAACAGACTAGGCCAAGTCAAATTAAACTTGACACCTAAAACACCCAGTGATGTCCTTGGAAACATTTGTAGCCTGGCAGTACCAGGCTTCACTTTTTAAAATTCTGATTTATTTGGCAGAAGGAAATGTACCTCAGAGCGTAATGCCCATTAGTGCAGTAATGAGACTGGTCTTGCTCTGGGAGCTGCCTGTTGATCTGGAGCAAACATAAGACCTACTAAACAGCTTCAGGTGTTTTGAGAATCTCTGAATTTTCCAATCTGATGTATTCCTGTAATTACTAGGCTTTTATTAGCTGTCAATCTCAGTTCAGGCTGACACTTGGGTGTAAGCTGTGCTGATTATTTAATGTGATTCACTGTAAAAATGTTACTTTTCCAAGAAGCTCCCTTCCTTTTCATTCAGAGGCAGATGTGCCCCTAGCTTTTAGGGCCAACGAGTCCCCCTCTTTTCACCCAACACCACTGTTTAGTTACTTTTATTTCTGGGACACAATACCTAATAACCACAATGTAAGAAGGCTCATAGTTGCAGAGGTTCCATAGTGGGCTAGCTGCAAGGCAGGGTGGTGTAACAGAGGAACATGGCAGAGAGAAGCTCATGGCATGCTAGTGGGAAGCAGAGAGGGATCAAGGGGGGAGGAGGGCCCTACAGTCCACACCCTGGGGACCCCCCTCCTCCACCTCCAAATTACACTTAGCTATAAAGTCAGGAGTGGATGAACACACTGAGGCATCAGGCCCTCAAGGTCCAACCGCTCAGTCACCTCTGAGTGCATGAAGCTTCGTGGGGACATCTAGACACAAACCATGACAACTTCCTTGACTGACTTCTGCACCCCTGCTAGCTAGCTAGGCCAAATGGCTCTGCCAGGTACACTAGTGAGTACTGAGCTATGTGTAAAGAGAGGTCTAGTTATTGGCTTTGAACTTGCCTCTTCTACACCTCAGGGGAGCAATTTGGGGACAAAGCCATGTAGCATTGTGAACCTACATTTTCATCTGTATCCTGCACATAGCAAAGGTAATCTCAGTGGGGAGGTTTGCCATCTCATTATTGGTGCCATATTCAGGGATACTGGAGCTCATTCTCGGTCCCTCTACGTCCTACAATTCACGCAATATGAGTAGATGCATCTTCTGAACCACCCAGTCACGCCTACCTCTCCTCACCCCATGCACCTCCCCTAAGCCATGCCCACCGCTTCTTGCTCCTGGCCCTTACAGTACTCTGAGCCCTTAACCTTTCTACTGCCACCCACCCCTGTATCTGTGTCTCCCAGGTGTGGAGTCTTTAATATGTAAATCAGGTCACTCCACTCACCAGACTAAACCTTCCAGTGGCCTTCTGTTGCACCAGGAACAAGGAGTCCACTCTAAGTCAAACCCTACAGCATAGCCCTGAGACCTGCAGTGCCTGTCTCATTCCTCCCTAGAGAATTATACTGGCTGATCACCATACCCAAGCCTCTCTTCCTGATGCCTGTATCATATTTCCTCCTTCACACCTTCAGGTGTAACCCCAACCTACCTTCCTGCCAGCTTGGCCTCTCAATCTAAGCCATATTCGTATCATAACCAATCAAAATCATAACCATAAACCTTTCCTATCTCCTGTCACTCTCTCCCTTTATCCTGGCTTGGCTTTTCTTTTAACTCACATATCACTAAAGTAATTTTTTTGGTTTGGGTGATGTTTATTGTTTTGTGTTCTTAGGATGTAAGTTACACAAAAGAAGGGGATTTTTCTGTTCACACAGGATTGCCAGCACCCACAGCAGTGCCCGGATTAAACAAACGACAGGGCACAGAGAGCTCCCACCACAGAGCTCAGTACCAAGGCTGAGACATGGAAGCATGTTTCTGGAATTTTGTGTATATTTCAGAACTACTGTCAGCAATAGACCTTCAAAGAAGGTCCAGGAAACCCCATTTTTAACATTTAACTGCATTCTATTTTTTAAAATTTTTTTAAAAAATGTATTTAGTACAGGATCTACAAGGTCTCACTGCGTGGACCAGACTTACAGTGATTCTCCTGTTTTCAGCCTCCCAAGCACTGAGATTACTTGGGTCACTTCTACACCCAGTCTCAAGCAGTGCACCCTGGGGGCAAGGCCGGCACAGCAGGGTTAAATGTCTTTTTAACAGTTTTATTGGTATATAATGTTCCTTTTTTAAAAAAAGAGACTAAAAATATATAAAAGAAAAAAGAAACAATACAGAATTTCACTAATCAAAGTGGTAGGAATTCAGCAATGGTTCTTATTATGCTGCCTAGTGTTGTTTTCACATATTTTCATACCATAAAATTGACCCATTTTAAACATGAGTTGGGCAATCACCAGCAGAACCTCGTTTTAGAGTATTTTTATGATCCTTAAAAGAAATCTCACATCCATTTGAAGTCACTCTCAGTTCCATACCTAGCCAGATGTAGCCTGTTTTGGGGTGGGGGGTGATTATTTCACATAAACTCACACATCAATCAATAGTCCCTCTCAACTTATGTTTTGTTTTCTGCAGTTTCAGTTACTCATGGTCAGTAGTAGCCTAAAAATACTAAACAGAATGTGCTACAAAGAACAATTAGAGCTGCAGCCTGGGTGATACCCTGGGTGCTGTGCCCACCCTGCTCCCAGGGCGCACTGAGACTGGGCGTGGTGGTGCATGCCTGTAATCCCAGGAGAATCACTGAGTCTGATCTACATAGTGAGACTCTGTAGACCCTGCACTAAATACCAATTAGATTGTGTGTTTTAGTGAGTGGCGCCATGATATCTTGGGCTGCCCTATTTCTATCTGCCTGAGAAGTGAATCAGCTCTTTGCTCAGGGAACCCACACTGCTTATCCTCACAAGCTGCTTAGCAGTCTTAGTTGGTTGTCAGGTTGACTGTCCTGGTATCAGTACGGCAGTGCCTGTATTTGCATGATGCTGCCCAACACCCATCATATGGTATCCAGTCTTTTTGAAAGAACAGATTGATATAACTTTTATTATAGTATGTTTGAATTGTTCTACTTTATTATTGTTGTTACTGATCTCTAATGTGCTTACTGTAGAGCTTAAGCTTTATTAAACAATGTGAAGGTGTGCACGTATAGGAAAAAGTGTAGTGTACATAGGGTATGGCACGTGGCATAATTTCAGGAATCCACTTGGCATCGCATCCTGGAAACATATCCCCCACACAAAAGGGCTGATTACTGCATAAGCTTCTGGGTCTGGCTTCTTTCATTTAGCAAAATCATTCTGGGATCCATCTGTGCTAGCTCTGGTATCAGTGCTATGATACCCAGTTACATGCACAAAGCACATTTTACCCATTTCGTAGAGGATAGACATTTGGGTTGTTTCCATTTTGGGTTAGTACAAACAATAGTATTATGACCATTCACATACAAATGTTAATGTAGATACACATTTTCATTGTCTTGGGTGGATACCTAAAAGTAAAACTTCTAGGCAGTTTTACTTTTAGAATCTCTTAACAATTTGAGAAATTGCCAAACTGCTCTCCAAAGTTGCTATACCACTTTATATTCCTGTCTGTGAGGTATAAGAGTTTTAGTTTCTCCATTTGGGCACTTAGTATTATTTCTCTTTTATTGCAACTATTCTGAGTGAGAGAAAGTATATTTGCATTTTCTTAATGACTAATGATACTGTACATGTTTTGGGTCGAACGTATGCCATTATTTTGAGGTTTCTAATTTCATCTATTGCACTCCCTTTCCATTCTAAGTAAGTGCCACCAACAGGTGATCCCAGTGGACTCAGGGTCAACCCTCAACTTTCTCCTACAGAGGCCTTGTATGTAGAACCCAGAAGCTAGGGGAGAGTGCATGATCTACACAGGAAAGAAAGAAAGAATAATAATTTAGGCAGTGTCTCTAATTCTGGAGAGGGAAATCCAAAACAAAAAATAGGGTGGGCAGAATCCACTTCCATATTGAATCCAAATTTTTGTTAACAAAGGTGAAACAATTCCCACCAGCCACTCATATTACATTGAAATGCACTTCATAGGAGCATAGAGAGGTACACATGGCGGCGGACTCTAGCGACCTCAGCCAGCGATTCCTACGGTGTGGCTCGCTGGCTTTAGCTGTAGCAAGGTCAGGAGGCCTGGCAGAAACCCATGGTCTTGGGGGATTTCACCCTATGCCTACAGAATCAGCAGCTCCATGATGGGCCGTTGCTGCAGTTTTGAAGAGCTCCCCAGGTGATATTGACCCATCCTCAACAATGAGGTCCACCATGCCACATTCCTGCCTTTGTCTTCCAGCTGAAGCTCAGGGCATTCTAGGCTGCGTTCTAGGCCCTGACCTAGGTTTCTTTGCTGCTGAAAATGGACACAGATCCACCTAGTCCCTAGACTGTGCCAAGCCAACGGAGCCTTCTGGAAAACAAAGCATGATGTGAAGGTGCTCCACGATGGAACCGAAATGTGGAAGCAGGTTTGTAGAGATGCATGAAGGATAGATGCTATCACCAGCCAGCCTTGCCCACAGGGCCACCACCTGCCTATGTGAGAGAAGCCTCCAGGGGTAGCTAGCAAGTATTGCAGTCCCAGCTAGGGGAAGATGGGGGAAGACAAGGCCACGTGAGGCAGGGCGGGCTGCCTTTGCCCCATCAGTTGGGCCACTGGGCCTCTTTGGGGCCAGCACAGCTGCTTCTCACAACTGGTGAAAGTGACTTCATACACAAACAGAGCTTTTGCCAGTGACAGACACTGACTTAAGACATGGTGGGGTCTGGAAGATGCAGACACCCAGAGGTTACAGCCTAGAAGCACTGAGGAGTCCCTGGCTGCAACTTTCAAAGACAACTGGGCTGTGTCCACTTCTTAGGTTCAGATGTGTAGCGTCCAGGTCTGTGAGAATGATGCTGATGGAAGGCATATGTTATGGTATGTGTCTAGATGTCTCCCCATAACCTCATGCAGTCATGGGGGGTGGGGCTTCTAGAGTTCGTGACTGATTCGTGGTCCAATGCTGAGAATATGGGTGTGAGCGCTGCTGGGATTATGGGTGTGAGCGCTACATCCACCCTGGTGTGGATGAGAGGCTGGCTCCCAGACAATGCTTCTCCCTTGATACTCTTGCTGTTTTCTGCCACCATGAACTGCTTGCTTCTCTCTGCCATGTGCACTCTGCTGCCCTCTGCCTTTGACCTAGCAGGTTATGGGACTGAAACCATCACAGAGAGCTAGGTAAATCTTTCCTTCCTTAATTCTGGGTGTCTGGTATTTTGTCCCAGCAATGAATAAAAGGTAACTGAGACAGTACACTGTCCCTGGGACTCTACTGTGGTGGCCCTGGAATGCAGATATCTGTTGACCACTGGGAAGTTGCTGCCTACCCCAACCCACCCCTTCCCCTTCTCCATCTGGGTAACTCCAGTCCCTTATCTGGCTGGAGTCACCCCTCCTCACATTCACACCCGACACCCAGCCCTTCTGTCTCCTATCTGTTCCTGGCAGAGCAGGGCTGATCCCCAGCCTTTGCCTATGCAGTTATCCACATACTTTGTTCCTTTGTCCCCATTCATCTTTCCAGTCACAGCTCAAAAGCCACCTCCTTCAGAAGGCCTCTTCTAACCCTCTCCCACTTAATATGTGACAAATCACTAGGAACACTGATGAAGCACTGAACTACTGTGCCAGGGTATGAATGGTGCACCATGTACAGCAGGCGCTCGAAAGAGAGGCCTCTTGCTTCTTCTTTCTCTGCAAGCTGCAGGTGACTGGCCTAAGTCCTCCAGGGCTGCAGCATGCTGTTCACAGCATGAACCCATGCAAGAGACAATTCTTCTTTGGTGTTCTCCTTAGCTCATCTTGCTACCTCCCCTAGCTCCTCACAAGTTTCCTTCAATGATCACTCATTTGCCATTGCTTCCCTTTGGAGGAGACTACAGAAAGACCCTGTGTGCTCATTGCAACAAACAAAAAGCTGTATTGCTGTTAAGGAAGGTAATGCTTCAGGCCTGCAAGGAGCCTGATTCCACAGAACGGGTGCCTTTGTCCTCCAAAGGAGGATATATTTGAAAGAGGTCAAAACTAAACTCAGCTCCACTCCAAACCTAGGAAAATAATGAAGAACTGAGGCTCAATGGTCAGAGAATTCTGAGAACTTAAGAGTCTGACACACAGCTGAATCATGTAGGAGAAGCTGAGGTTTCAGTTGACCAAATGAGAAAAAAGTCGAAGTGGACAGAACAGTAACTTTATAGTGTTGAAGAAGGGACTGGCATAGGAGGTGGGCTTGGGTGTCAACCTCAATCCCTGCTCAGGGCAGGGATTACCCAGCAGTACTGCCTATTCTTAGTCTGAGTTTTCTCATCTGTAAAATGGCCATCACAGACGCTCACTGAGGAGCAGATGTTAGTATTCTTAGAGTACAATTCTTACAGTGGTAAACAGAGCCCCCTGGAGAGCCTGCCACACCCTCTTGCCTTGGCCTGGTCACTTGGTCATTTGCTGATCTCTCGACCCCACCAGCTGCCTCTGATCACTTTAACCATTTCTGTCCAATGGTACATTGCTTCCCCCGACCCAACACCTGGTTCAACCTTCCATGTCTTTAGCCAGGTCATGTCCCTTTGCTCTCTTCTCCACACCTGACAGGGTGGCCCCCCAAATGTACATCTAATTAGAAGCCTATCCTCTAAACGCCTTTAGAAGCCTCCTGCTGCTTGAGGATGTAGTCTTTCCACTGTCTCACTGATAACATTGTGTCCCCCTGGACCGCCCACCCCCTACTATCTCTAGATTTCCCCCATGCTTACCTTGCCCTTGTAGCTCTGTGTAGCCCCTACGTGGTGTGATGCATACGGCACAGCTCACCCCAGATCCAGAGTGTGCTCCATGGTGAACCGGAATTGCAGCACTGACCTCGCAGAATTACTCTGTTACTCCAGAGATGATGACAGTTTGAGGATTTCCCTCCACACCCCCTTCCCCCACCCATAAGCTTGGAATTCTTCTCTCTCCTGCAAGGCATCCTTAGAAAATCCTCCCAACTCTCCAGCTAGGTCTGCATGCTGTGTTCCTCTCTGTGACTCTTCCATCTATGATCCCCATTCAGTCTCTGTCCCACATCACCCAAAGGTTCTGAAGAACTGGGTCCATGGGTGTGTAGGGGCTTGAAGTCACCACAGCATCTCCAGGGCCTACCACATGGAGCTACTCACTCAATATTTGCTATATGAGAAACAAAATTTATTTAGGGGACAATTCAAGAATCAGAGTCCCTCCATTTCCATTTCTACTCGATACAGCTGGGTGTAAATGAGGAGACAAACCCACCCAAAGTAGGCTATCTAACTTGGCACAAGCACTCATTTTCCAAGAAGATGGAGGAATACAACTAAACCAGCACTCTATAACCTCATGCCCATGTGCTAAGCCTGAGGGCCTTTCTAGAATGAGCGACACTGTGAGGTACTAATGATGGCCAAGGGGCAGATGAAGTGATTCTGTCAGTGTGGACAGTGCTTCTCCAGCTTATGGAGAGTGTACTTAACTTCCCAGTATACAGGGTCTGGGAGTGGAAGATCCGTCATCAGCATCCTGGATAAGGGCTCAGCACCCACACAAATAAACAAGTTTGTAATGTTTTCCTTTGTCAAGCTCTCCAGTGACTAGCATCCAGGTGAGCTACAGCACCTCAGGCAATGCTCAGAGCTCCAGGGTGAGGTGGCACTGCTGGCATGGGCATTGCCTCCTCTGAGCTGGGCGCTGGTGGCATCAGCCAGCACTCTGCCACCTGCTCTAACCTCTGGCCACTGTATCTTGCTCTGCGCTAGGGAACAGTCCCATTTTCTCCTTTCTCCTTGTCTTCTGCCTATAAATACCAACTGTTTATGTCACAGAGCTTCCTAGACAGACTGCCCAGGTCACAAACTGTCTTTGTTCCTCTGGCCATATGAGACTGCTTCAGTATGCTATGAAGCTCGCCCTTGGCAGGGAAGGGCAGGAATTTCTGCTTCTTCAGAAGTCTAGGAGTGAACAAAAGCAGAGGATTGACAGCTTATGAGATTTCAATATTTCACAGCTGGGCATCATGATGTACACCTGTAGTCTCTACACTCAGAAGGCTGAAGCAGTACACTGCAAGCTCAAGGCCAGCCTGGGCTGGAGTGTGCATAAAGATTGGCCTGAGCTATATGGTGAGACTGTGACTTAAAGTTTGTGGGGAGATTAAGGTTCAGAAAATGTATTTTTTTAGAAACGGAAGATTTTTACTTAAGACTTTTCTGGATATTCTTCTTTTAGTGTCATCCATTTATATTTGAGCTATCTTTAGATTCTACTGAGCATGGTAACAGATCCATAACTCCGTGGAGACCTTCAGAAGCTGGACCCTTGGCTTCTGCTATCTGTCCCTTGCTAGCATCTCCCTTACTTTACTCTTTGTCTGTACCTGGATCCAACCCTCTGGAGTCCTAATGACTGGTTCTATTTATATTGATGATGCCCATGGAAACCAAATCCTATAAATGTTAACATAAAAATAATGACTGCTCTCTGGGGTGGGGGGCTGAGGCAGCAGGACTGCAAGTTTGAGTATAGCCCAGGCAATTTAGTGAGACTTTGTCTCAGAATAAAAGATAAAAAAGGGCTAGGGATGTAGCTCAGTACACAGGCCCTGGGTTCAATCTGCAGTACTGCAAAAAGCAAACAATAACAACAACCATTAAAAGACACAAAACAAAACCAAAAATAATTACTATCAATTTGTACAGAGAAAATTTTACTGTCATTACTGTCTTAGTCCTACTGCAAACCTTTAAGAGCTACATTTCTGCTTTGGTTTCTACCTGGGGAAAGTCTCAGCACTAAATTGCTCAAGGTGCAGGAGCTTCTGAGGCCTAGCTTATGTGGGCCTCTGGGCAAAGGCTAGTCCCAAGGGTTTGTGTGTGCTTTCCAACACAACATACAATGGAAGTTGTATAATAAGTGGAAGAAAGGAAGACTGGAGAACCTTAAAAGTAGGGTAAGAAAAAAACAAAACAAAACAAAAAAAATAAGAGGGACAGACTAATGGGTAATACAAATGACGGGAGAAATTACCCTGAAGAAATAAATGTAGAAAAGTTAGAAGCACTGAGAAGACACAGTGAGTCCAAAAACTTTGGAACTGGAAAGGTCAAAGAAGAACCTTAGCAGAACAGCTTGGAATTCAGGAGGCATTCCCGGCAAGCCTGAACATTCCAGTACTCAAAGTGCTTGGCATACACCATACACTGCATTATAATAAGTGACACGAATAAGTCACTCTAAGTCACTCTGAAATGCTTAAATGAAGTTAAACTTTGCTCATCTAGGTAGCAAAGTATAAAATCAATCTGAACTTTCCAAAATAATTTCAGCAAATAAGATCTCATACTAAAAGGGCCTATGCTTATGTTATTTTAAGTCTCAGTTTCTTGTGAAACTTATTCCTCAACCATGCTCCAAACTGAGGTGCTAGACTTCAAAAAATTATTGCTGAAGAGAAAACAAACTTTTCTTTCCTCCTTCAGGTGTGAGAGAGGTGACTGCCTCCCCACCAAAGGGCAGAGTCAGACAGAAGGGGCTGCTCAGTCAGGGACCATTAGTCCTGATTTGTGCCAAGTGTCTAGAACTTGTTGCTGGGTGTGTCTGGATAGGTCCTGGAGGCATGGCCTGAGTACTGCTCCTCTCTGGCTTTGTTCCCTTGCTCTTGCCATGAACCCCGGCCTCTCCAGGAGGATGTTCCAGGCTTGGAGCTTCTTGACCATGGACTGAATCCCCTTAACTATAAACCAAACAAGCCCATCCTTCTCTAAACTGTGGACACTGGGTATTTTTGTACAGCAAGAGGAAAGCTGACTAAAGTGGTCATGGATGACAGTTCTAGTCCCTATACACCTAGGAAGAACCAAATGCCTCCTAGTTTGATTCCAAACTGAGATCACTGAGATTGAAACAGCAGGTGTGTCTCCAATTATTTTTTCTTTCTTACTTTAGGGGAGGGTCTAGCGGGTCTACAGTATCCCACTATGTGGACTGGACTCACAGTGATTCTCCTGTTTTTCAGCCTCCCAAGTGCTAGGATTACAGGTGCATGCCACCACAACCAGTCTCAATCCCCATCTCAGCGTACCCTGGGGATGGGGCTGGCACAGTTCACTGGGGATTGAACCCCAGCTGCTATGCTCTGCTTAAGCAGGCGCTTTAGTCCACTAAGCCTTCAGGTTGGCCTCTCCAACTCTTTGTGATGCCTTTATCTACATGGTAGAGTGAACTTGGACATGTTGAAGATGGCAGAGCCACAGACCAAAAGAAATTGAGTCAATGACTTATGGCTTTGATGAGAGATACTAGGAGCTCTTTGACTATGTCAACAAGAAAAGACTTCTTTTTGAGCTAGTCTCTTTTTGGGTGGGCATCTATGTGTAACAGCAAACAGTTTAACTGTAGTTATTATACCAGGCACTCTGGGCAGTTCTCTTTTCTACTTAGCACATTAATAGGCTGAAGCACAGGTGACATTTCTTTCTCCTAGAGTATAGTTCTGGTCGAATACACAAGCTCAGTGATGTCCTGTAGCCATCCATTATCTACAGGGGCAAACCGTACTTCTCAAGATGACCCTTCATAGCTGGTCCACTCTGAGAACTTTTAAATTCTCCAGCTGGACTGCCACTTGTACCTCCAAGTAAGCCTGGCCTTTACATAGAAGTGTCCTCTTGGAGCATATGGCCAGCTGTCCTCACTCCAACTTGTGGGCCAACCTGCTGCTGTAGTTCCTGTGTAAAGGCCACTTGTCCCACAGAGTCACCTGTAATGAAGATTGCTTGGTTTTAATTGACTCACTTACCAACTACTGACCTTAGAGAAATAGCTTAACTTTCCTGTCTTATTTTCATCATCTATAAAAGAGGGGTAAGGAGAGCAGGGCTCGACACCAGTCCCAGTCATTCCTGAGTCACTTATTTGAGTCACAGGAATGTTGAATCCTTGTGTCCCACCATATTCCACAGAAGAGGCCTGCAAGCCACTGGTTCAATGAATGAGTGTATGAATTTCTAAAGGGGCACAGAGTGGGTCTCATCTTTGCTCAGAGGACTAAAATGCTTCTTCTCTCTGGTTTGAATCTAGTTAGAGAACACTACAACTTTAACATCCCAAAGTTTCAGAACAGCTTTGATCCTTTTGCCAACCTCCAGTGAAACCCTTTACCTAGGGTCACAGGTACCAGATTTACTAGAAAGTTTTGTTTGGGTTTCAAAGGCACAAGGTTGACTTAGAATGTCAACCATGGCCAGATTCACCAGGGTGGTCACTTGCTTCTTTTGTACTTATTCATGGATATGTCCAGGGTGCTGGGGTCAGGAACTAGACTGAGAGGATATGGAAAGACTAGATGTCCTTCAGGGTTACAGTGGGGGGCGGTTCCAGGCATGGGCCACCAAGCCGTGCTGTTAAATGTGGACTGCATTCCTGGTGGGTCTGCCTGTCTCCTCTGCAGTTGCTCTCAGGCTGATGCAGTGTTGTTTCAAAAATAAAACTTAGGGGCCAGCCAAATAGCTTAGCAGATTAAAGTACTGCAAGCAGGCTCAGGGGCCAGGGGTTCTATCCCCGGGCCTGTTGTGCCAGCCCTGTCCCCAGGGTGCACTGAAACAGTGACTGAGACTGGGAGTGGTGGCATGTGCCTGTAATCCCAGTTCTTGGGAGGCTGTAAATAGGTGGATCACTGTGAGTCCGATCTAGTAGTGAGACCCTGAACACCCTGTAGACCTTCCCTAAAAATAAAAAAATATTAAAAAAAAAAAGAAAAAGACTTAGGAGGGAGAGCATAGCCATATGCTGAAGGTAGGAGGTCCTGTGTCTCTAACATACTAAAGTTTAAACATATTAAAACAAGGAAACTTTTCTGTCTTTCTGCCCCTCTCTTTCTGTACTAAGACTGGTCCTAGGGTCTTCACACTGAGCTACATCCTCAGTCCTTTTCTATTTTGCTAATTTGCTCAAACTTGTCATTTCCCTGCTTCAGCTTCCCAAACTGCTGGGATTATTGACACATACCACCAAATTGGCTTCCCTTATTCATTTTTTTTTAATTTTATTTTACTTTATTAGTCCCTGTATTCAGCATAAAGATGACATCCCATGGGGTGCTGGCCTGCAAACAAAACTCGGCCTCAGGCTCTTTTCGTTCCTTCCTCTCCTTCCAAACCTCCTCCCCATGAGTCCCCCCCACCTTGTGCTGTTTTCCTTTCACAAAAGATCTCCTATTTCCTATGACCTTTCCATTTTTCTCTGTTCGTATTTTGGGTTTCTCAGTAAGAGAACCCATGCAATATTTCACTTATGTCTGATTTCCCCTTTTTTTTACATGATACCTAATATTAAATTATTCCACTATCCGATGGACCTCTGCCCTTGCAAGGCATGTGGGAACCTCACCATCACACATGTAGAGGAGAACCCATCTTCAGCTTCCTCCAAACCATCGCTCTTCCTTCTGTGCAGCAAAGGTCCCACTCTAGCCAGATTTGGATGCCACGACCCTGGGAGTCGGGGGTCACACAGTGCCTACCATCTCCTCCCGCCTCAGCCAAGCCCAGTTCTCCTCCACCCTTGATCTCACCCAGCCCCATTCACTCCTCTCCATCCCCACCACCAGCGCCAACACCTCCCCGCTTCTGCCCTCACTAGCCCCAATCACTCCAGCTCTGTGGTGGGGTGGTCTATTCGCCAGCCTTCCTTACCAGGCTCTAGGTGGTGCGGGGCTGGTAGCACTGCATCTGACTTGCAGTCAATGGTCCATAAATTGTCTTCACCTTGAGCTCAGGCTCTGGACAATCACGAGAGGCCAATGGGCCAATCAGCCCTTGTCTTTGGTTCCCCAGTGTGAGCCTTTGGAGTCTGGGTCCCAGCTCCAGACTCAAGAATGCAGGTGCCTGAACACGTTTCCATCCACATGCAGTGTAAAGGGTGACTGATGTCTCCTGTAAGTGGCTGGGGTCAGGGAATGTATCTTTTGGGGTTAATGACACTGGAATGGTTAAAGAGGCTGCGAATGCACTGGCAGCCAGAGGAAGCCCTGGAAACTACCTATGTGATTAGTATCTGCTGCTTTCTGTCTAGAGTGGGGTGTCACCCCTCCCAGACTCCTCCATCACCTGGGGAAACACTCACCTGTGCTAAGCGCTGTTGAAAGGCTGATGACACAAAACTGCCCATGACCTGGGACTGGGACCTCTGCCTCTTTTGCTCTTGATGGAGTTTATGTGCATACCTGATGGAGTCAGGGCCAGACTACAGGAGTATGTTCCAACCAGCCGTGGCAGCTCACAACTGTGACCTCAGCACTTAGGAGGCTGAGGCGGGAGCACTGTCAGTATGAACTCAGCACAGGCAACATAGTGATTTAGCAAATCTTGTATCAAAATTAAAAAAAAATTAGAAAGGGCTAGAGATGTAGTTCAGTGTGAAAGATCTGGGTTGGAGCCCCAGAACAAAAAATAAATTAATAAAAGTATGCTTCATATCATGCCATTTGTATCTAACACACATCCACACACACAGGTACACACACACACACACACACACGTGCAGATCCAGGAGTTGGACAGTTAAGTGCATAAGTAAGACCTATCCAGTAGTTGGTACCTGCTGTCCTTGTCCATTGCTCCTTCACAGACGGAGCCAGGGTTCTGTGAGCCCTGCCCCGAGAGTCGCTGAGGTTGCCCTCGGAGCTCTCTCAGTGACATGCCTCACAAGCCCTGGATAGACTGTCCCCATTCCAGGTGCAGTTAGCACAGTCAGAATGCACATGAGTGCCTTTTACTTTATTTTGAATTTCATATACTGTAATATGAGAAAGGTAATCATTTTGTAAGCAATGCCAAAATAAAATTTGCCAGTCACCCTGAGGGAGGACGGGATCACTCAACTGCAGCCTCGCCTGCCTCACTCCTCTGGCTCCTCTCCGCTTGGGGACACCTCTGTGAGCCCCTCCTCCCCTGGGCCTTCGCTGAGCTCCCCTGTGTCCTTAGTGGTCATTGCCTCCTCATCTGAGGAGTCCTTGTCATGTAGCTTCTGTGCCATGCTTTGCTGGCGGGTGACACTGAGGGGTCTGTTCATGTCCCTGAGCCACAGGGGCCGCCAAAACCAGGAGAGGCCCTTTGGACTCTCTTCCGCTGAGCACTTCCTTCTCCAGTGGAAAAAGCCCCTGGAGGGCCCTCCTTCCTTAGAAGCTGTTCTGTGGGAATAAATCTCGATGAGGCAGAAAATCAGGATCAGAAGCATCACGACCACCACCATGGAGATTGCAAGGATGAGTTTGTTGTTGAAGCCATGGTCCGGGGCTTCCTCTGTCCTGCCTCCACCCTTGGACTGCTTCTGCCCCTGCTGACCGCTCGCCGTGCCTGTGCTGTCGTTGATGTAGGTCTCGCTCTTCCACTGCTCCGTGTCCCACTGGGTCTGGGACACCTTCTCTTCCTGCTGCTCACTGAGCAGCTTCATCAGGAGCCCGGTCCTGGAGATGAGCTTGGCGCAGGCCAGCTGCACGCGGGGATCAGAGCAGTCCATTTTCAAGGTGCGAATAACGTAGGAGATGAGCCGCCTTACCTCCTTGTTGGGGATGAGGACGTGGAGCTGCTGGTTCAGCTGGCTCTCAAACTGATCCCCTGCTGATGGCAGCAAGGGGAAAGAGGGGCTTTTAGGGGGCGAGTCGGTGTTGACACTGGGGTACTCCCAATGTGTGTCATTGGTGTGGTCCTTGGTGGACATCAGGTTAGGAGCCATCACCTCGGGGGTGGTCAGGCTGAGCTCTGCCATCGTGGCAGAAACGGGTGAGTCTGTTGCAAGAACATTTCCTTCAGAGGTGTTTTCTGCACTTTGGTTCTCTGCAGCAGCAGCAGCAGTGCTCCCTCCAGGAGGCTCAGCAGGGGCATTTAACTGGGAGAAAGCGCTCTCCTGAAAGTGCATCTCCCTGGAGGAGGACCAGGGCAGCCCTCGTGGTGGCGAGTGGATGAGGCTCCTCAGGGCCCAGAACAGAGGCATCTCTGCGCTCCTCAGCCTCTGGCGCTCAGTTTCCTTGATGAGCTGTTCCCTCGGCTTGGGCTGGGGCATCCTGGGGGACATGAGTGAGTGAGTTTTAGGAAAACTAGGGCTTTTTTGGAAAGTGAAGATTGGCTTAGTAGCTTTCATGCTTTTAACTCTAGCACTGGCATGTTCTAAAAGCAAAAGGCTGCTGGTGAGGTCTTTGCCCCTGTTTCTGAACTCCCACAGGACACTGGCAGGGCTTGAGGTGGGTGACTCGTCCAGCAAGGGACCCTGCAGGGAGGGAGATACGAGCTCCTTCTCCTGTGCACTGAACAGCTTCCGCACCAAGTTCCTGGGCCTCAGCGCCGTCTCATCCTGCCCCGGCTTCCCCAGGCTGGGCCTGCCGAGGCTCCACATATCTGTGGCATCCCCCACCAGTGCCAGGGTGCTTTGCTTCTGCCAGACTCGTTTCTGCCCTTCCTTGAGCAGTGTTTGCTGTAAGCGCTCTGGACCCCTGAGGACCTGGTCCACGGTCCGCAGCCTTCTCCTGTGCCCATCCTCTGCCAATCTCTTCTCCTGTGCTTGAGCACCTGCCAAATTCCTGGGAATGATTTGAAATTTGGAACTTGAAAGGCTGGGCTGCATAAGCTTGCCTAGTTTTTCTTTCTTCTTAACCTCCTCGATTTTACCCTGAATTTCTGCATTTAACCAATTTTGTAGAAAATACAGCTTCTTCAGCTCATTTCCATAAGCTGAACTGCTGGATACAGGTTGTTGATGAGAAGGGTTTCTTTGTATGCTGCCCTTTGAATCACCCTGGGATTTAGCTTCATGTTGCATGCTTGAGAAAAGCAGTTGAATGAAAGGCAATAATGAGCGTACATCTTCCATGTTCTCCTCTGAAAAATATGGCAATATGTAATTAAGTGCTCCGATCACTTCGTTTTCTTCACTAGAGTCAAGCTCTTCGTTCAAGTCCGGCCAGTTGATATTACTTTCTTCTGAAGACTTTTCAGGCTCAATCACCAATTCAGTCTTGGTGATCTTCTTCCGGGCCTGTAACACCTTCATGAACGCTCCCTCTGTGTTCCCAATGGGGGCTTCCTCAAGACACTGGGTGGTGTTGGTCACACAGGCGCCATCACAATGCAGCTTGACTGTTTTGCAGACAACCTCGATATCATTCTTAAATTGGCAGAGGCAGCAGGCCATGTGCCTTGGCACAATCAGCGTCCTCAAGCTGAGGGTCATCATGAGGATGTTCTCCACCACAGGAAGCGGTGTGTGTGTTGTCCCCAGGTCTAGATATCTTAATGCTGGCAATTTATAAAGATAGGAATCTTCAACAGTTGCCAGAGGATTATGATTGAGGATGACTTTTTGTAAAAACTGCATTCCGTGCCATGCCCGAAATGTTCCAAAGCTTAGTTGTGAGAGTAAATTGCAACGAAGATTTATAAACTGCAAAAAGGGTAGTGGTTCAAATGTCTGTGCTTCAATAAACTGTATTTTATTGCAGGATAAATCTAAATACTGAAGGGACAGCAGGCCTTTAAAGGAATTTTTATGTAATTCAGTTAGGTCATTTTCACTGAGATTTAGTTTCTGAGCCCACTTGTATGTTGTCCAAATATTCTCAGCAAGGTAAAAAATAGAGTTTTCTTGGAAATTTATGGTGGTGAAGGTGGTATTAGGTTCTAGTACAGGCACTTGGTGGAGCTTCCACTCTGGGCTAAGACCAGTACATGACAAGGTGTTGCCCTGACAGGTACAGAGCTCACATAGCCCAGCGTCTATCCTGGAGGTCTGCTTCTCCTGCCCAGTAAAAGCCTGTGTTGGAGAGTAATCTACAGAGTACTCAGTGATCGTAAGTTCCACATCCATAGGCTGAACAGAGACCTCAGCCAGGCTTGGCTGCTGAACCTGTACTTGCTCCAGGGGTGCAAGCGTCACCTCAGGGGGCACTGGAGGGGACTTAGCCTCCTGCAGGGCTACAGAGTACTGAGCCTCCATGGAGGCTGTTAGAGTCGTCAGCTCTAGGTGTAAAGGTTGGTCTGTGACCCCAGATGATGCTGGTTGCTGAGCTAGTGCCAGACTTGGAGTTACAACTTTGACCTTATGAGGCATTGGCATATGAGTGACAGTTTCCTTAGGTGGTTTGGGAGACTGAGGTGGGGTCTCCTGTTGAGTTGTAGAGGCTCTAAGGACAACTCTAGCTTGTGGAGTTTTGCTAAGCTTCTGGTGCAGTGGTCGAATTGTGAGGAGACTGAGTTTTGGATGCTGAGTCTGAATCTGGGTTGGACGTGGATGTGTCACCACGTGTTGCTTTGCAGGGAGAGCTATAGGCTTCTTTGGGACTGTAGGAATTTCATCCTCTGCCATACGCTCTGCAGGTGAAGTGATTTCTAAGTTTAAAGAACTAAAAGTGGTGCTCCCATGCTGAGCTTGACCCTGAGCTGGTGTTGGAATTGTCATCTTATAATGGGGTGGAGGGTGAACTGTACTCTTATTTGGAGGCTGAGATGGCACCATAGGCTGAGCTGGAGAAGGTTCTACCTCCTCAGAAGGCATCAGAGGATGAGCCATGGCTGGCTGCTGTGCAGGAGCCAGTTCTTCTGCCTCAGAGAGTTCTGCAAGCTGAGATGGGATCATCTCCTGAGTTCCAAAAGGTTCTATCACGTCGGGTAACTCTGAAGGTGGAGTGGCACCCTCATGGGGGACTGAAGATAGTTCTCTATCCTCAGATGGCTCTGAAGGTTGGGTTGAAAATCTTACTCCTTCTGTCATCAAAAAGGAAAGAGTAAATTTTTGGGGGGATCTTGAAGGCTGATCTGAGAGCTCTTGCTGAATTGGTGAAACTGCTAAATCAGTAGAGGAGTCTGGGGACAGATGTGAGCTCTCTGCCTGGCTTAGAGAATGTCCCACAGGGAGCTCTGTGGCTGGAGTTGGGACCCCATTATCAAATGGAGAGTTTTCATCCTTTATAGCAGGGTTAGGCGGCTGGGTTATAAGCTCCTGAGTGTCTCTGAGAGGTTCAAATTTCTCAGGGGACACTGAGGACTCAGCCAGAGCCTCCTGTTCAGTTGAACTTTCTACTTCAACTTCATTGGACAACTCGGCAGGTGTAATAACAATGCTGTTCAATGTTGGGGGCTGAGCTTGGTCATCACCTACAGGAGAAGCTGCTGCCTCATGTAGTTCTGGAGGCTGAGCTTCGAGCTCATTAGTGAGCTCTGATGGCTGGACAAGGGTCAAAGGTGGCTCCTGAGGGATCAAAGATGGTTCATCCTCTTCAGAAGTCTGTAAACCACCAACCTTTGTCTCCTGCTGGGCAGGTGCAGAAGCCTGAGCTGGAGCCTCCTGTTGAAATTGTAAGAGCTCAGCCCCTTCCAAGGGCTCAGAAAACAGATCAGGGGCCTCATCAGTTACCAAACCCAAGGATTGAGTTGCAGCCTCAGGAAGGACTGGAAAGATTCCCTCTTCTTTGGTGAATTCTGGGGTTATGGCAAGCTGGAGATTCAGGGGTTTACTAGTCACGTGGGGCAAGTGTGGCTGTCTACCATGGTGGTGGCCTGGAGGTGGCACTTTTTTCTTACGATGCTTTTTAAACTTAAGTAGTTGGTCCAGTTGGGTTAGAGAAGTTTTCAGCACTTCAGGGTACTTTAAAGACTGAACTGTGGCTTCTAACTGGCTTCCAGAAGGTTCTTCTGTCCTAGGAGACTCAGAAGGTTGACCTGGATTTATCTTCTTAGTGGCAGAAAATTTAGGCTCCTCAACAGGGCCTACAGGGTGAGCTACGGGCTCCTGTGCTGTTGAGGAAGTTTCTACCTCTTCAGAGAGTTCTGGGTTCTGAGGTGGGACCTTTTGTTGGCTTGAGGAAAGGTCCATCTCCTCAGAACTCTCTGGAGACTGAGCTGGGGCCTGCTGCTGGTTTGAAGTGAGGTGCAGCTCTTTTTCTGCCTCTGTAGTTTTGGTGACCTCCAT
Source organism: Ctenomys sociabilis (assembly GCA_004027165.1). NCBI lineage: Eukaryota > Metazoa > Chordata > Mammalia > Rodentia > Ctenomyidae > Ctenomys > Ctenomys sociabilis. Next base: position 62,250 of record PVKA01004503.1, read on the forward strand.
GTCCACAGGTTTCACTGTGACAAATTGCATGTTTGAATGATGCACTTTTCTCCTACTTGGAGACGGAGCTTTTGCCTCCTGGTGTGTCAACAGCTGGCTTATAACCTCTTCAGGACCAAGTTTGTACTGATTTTGGGGGTTCTGCTGGGTTAGAGAGAGCTCAGCTTCCTCAGAAGACTGCAAGAGGTCATCTTTGGCTTCTTGGTGAGATGAAGAGAGCTGGGCCTTAATAGTCTCTTGATTTCGAGTTTGGGCCTCTAGCTGGACCTGAGAAAGTCCAATTTGCCCATGGGACTCTGGAAGTGGGGCCACGCCCTGGGAGGGAGCAGAAGATGCTACCTTACCAAAGCCCTTCCGCTGTGGCTGGACAGTCTGGGCGTTGGACAATTCTGGCAGGAGATCAGGCAAAGCCCAGGGCTCCCTGGATTCTTGGGGCTTGGTGGTCGGCAGGATCCAGTGCCTTTCTGGAAGTGGGGCCACCAAGACCAGTAACCACAACTGTTGCCAGGTGAGGAGTCCAGGAGCCCGGGCGAGCTGCAGGAACATGGCGGAGGAGACCAAGATGACTGGGACACAGCCACCCAGGCCACTGGAGTGTAGGCTTCGGCCTGTGGAGCGGAAGCTTTCTGACAGTCGCTTGCCCAGGAGCCTTGGCAACCAAGCATGTGCTGCCCCACCCTTTATTTATGACCTCTTTGCTGAGGAAGGCTTTATTGCATCAGGCCAAGATGGGCGTATGTGGCACAGGGAACCTTTTCCTACAGTGAACAGGTCCAGTTCCCCTTTCCCAGGGGAGGTGACAGCAGGCCCCTCCAGGGCAGCCTCCCCTGGCATGAGGCAGGCTGAGTGTATCATGAAGCTCAGACTGGGTTGGTGCCTGGCCTCCAGCTGTCCATAAAGTAGGGTAGGGTAGACGGGGCTGGGCTGCAGAGAAGTGCTAGATATTTAGTTCAATTCCTAAAGGTGGTTACTGTTGACTCTGACAGAAATTCCAGCCAATGACTGCAGAAGTGAGAATTTCAGGGTTGCTGGGGGTGGGGAGGGGGGAGGGCAAGTGTCCCATGTCACACTGCCCGTGCCTGGTCCTAAGACAAAGCCTCACTAGAATACTCTGGAAAACAGCTTCCTGTTACAGGTTTTTGGGACTTTTGGAGCATCACATTGAAAGCAGGATGGGCCCTCTATGGCATAGGGGAGAACCCAGACTTGAGTGCAGAAACCAAAATGGGAAAATGCTGTGAATAGAGACCTGAGCTCCGTTCCTGCACTGGCCAGGCTCTGGCACTCATGGAGGGAACTGCAAGGTGCCAACTGCTCTCCTGCCTTCAGTGCGCCTGTCACATGTGCCTTTTAGAAAGCAATCTCAAAGGCAGCTGCCCATACTGCACCCTTCCAACAGGGCTGATGAGAGTAGACACTGGCAGGAGAGGGGCTCAGGCTGATTCCAGGTGCTTGCAGGGTCTGAGCAGAAAGCTCTCTCTGGTCGAGAGCCAGGAACCTTGGCCGAATCACGTGCAGGACTGTTGTAAAAATGGCAGGAAGTGGGTGAAGGGAGGCATGCAGGACCCTTAAATAAGCCACACTAGAAACGATGGGAGCAAGAGCAGCCCTGAGAGGTGAAGGGATTTGCCCAAGGTACCAGTGAGCCTGGGCCAAAACCAGGGCTACAATGTTGGTTAAAATTCTAACCTGTTCCTTTCTCAAGAGATCCTGCTCCCTAGCAGACAATCACAGGGAATAAAGTTCTCTCTGTCCTGCTCACTGGGGAAAGGCTTGGAGGTGCTGACAGCTGCATACATGCCACTTTCTCTTGCTTCATCTCAACCCAAGTCAGGTCCTGTCTCCTGAGCAGCTTCCTGGCCTCACACACCAAAGTCCTTTTAAAGTCCCCAGAAGCCTGCTCTTGAGGGCCTCCCCAGCCTTCCACAGCTCTTGGCACTCTCCTGTCGTGAGACTCTCTCCAGGTCTGCACCAGGTCCCTGCCTCCTGAGGTCCTGAGGCTGGGGATATGCAGGCTGCTCAGCTCAGCCTTAGGAGGACTGTCCCTCTGTCTGTGCTCCTTCCCCGGTATCCCAGACCAGGGATGAGGCTCTCTTTGGAAGGTGTTATCAACACTAATCAGCCCATTTACTCATCTGACAAATATCTCTTAAGAGTCGACTGTTGCCAGGGACCATAGTAGGGACTGGAAATACAAAGGTAGTCGACTAAAACAGCACAGCTTCCTTCACCACTGTACAGCATGGTAGGGAAGATGCAATTAAATGACTTGCAAATCTAGAATCACCAGTGAAATGAAAGAAAAGTGCAAGGAGCTACACATACATTTTGTAGGGGCACTGATGGGGTCTGCCAGTGGGGTGCCAGAAGGAGCCTGGGTGCTTGGCTTCTGAGAACACCCCCACTTTCTTAGCCCACATGAATCAGGGTATACTCCCTCCATGGCCTTGGCTCTGGACTGCAGTGTGTCTCCTGGGCTGTCCTAGAACTTGCTTCCTAATGGTGATGCCTATATCTATGTCGGGTTTCTGCAGCCATATCTGTAACTATTTGGCTTTTAAGTTAAACTGTAAGAGGCTCCTGTGGGTGGATTTGGATGTCTGCCTGGGCACCCACATTACTTCCTCCCTGCCTGCTCTGAAAACCCACTCTGCTTGCTTGGGAGCTCATGCTGTCCAGCTCCTCTCTGAGGCCCAGACCACAGCTGCTGGGCTCAGCCTCTTATGGTGCAGCCTGTGTCAGACACAGAAGCAAATAACGCAGTAGCTAGTGAAAAAGCCCCACCCCTGAATCCCAGCCTGGACAGCTCCTGTCTGCTGCTCTGCCCATGATTTCTGAGGTTGTCCTGGATTTCCAGGCTGCCTTTATAGAGCTTTCTCCTTCACCACGTCGTTCTGCAATTCAGGTGGCAAGGGATACTCTGCTACAGAGGCTGCTGTTACAGCCCAGACCCCCAGTGATTCATCATGGCTCTTAGAAGGGAAGCTTGGGTTGGATGGGCCAGAGTAGCAATACCTGGGGCACAGGCTCTGCTGACTTTAGGGACACCAAGCCTGAGTGGTGGGGCAGTGCCACAGCGTTCGCGCAGGTGAGGGGCCTCTGTCCCCTGGAAGAGTGGCATCTGCACAAGATGCTTTCAGCTGCTCAGAAACAGCGAGTTTCTAGTGTGTACGTGCAGGGACACACTGCCTATGGGAATGAAACAGTGGCTTGCAAGACAGAAATGTATTTTTGCACTGTTCTAGAGACTGGAAGTCCAATATCCAGGGATGGGCAAGCTTCGTTCCTCCTGAGACCCTTCTGTGTCCTTTGCAGATGGTGAACTATCCCATCGTCTTTCCGTGGTCACTTCTGTGTCATCTCTTTCTCTGAGCATACCAGTCATGCTGGATTAGACCCCATAAACACTTTAATTTAATTATCTACTTAAAGACCTCATTGTCAGTTTTTAATTATTTTATTTTATTGATATAGGGACTCAATATGCAGTCCAGACTCACAGTGATCTTCCTGTCTTAGTCTCCCCTGTGCTGGGATTATAGGCATGCGACACCACTCCCAGTTTCAGGGCATGAGGTATGGGGATCAAACTCAGGTCCTGCGCTTGCCAGGCAGGCACTTCTTGCTGCAATGGTATATCCCCAGCCTGAGACCTTATTATCAAGTACAGTCACCATTTGAGGGCATCATAACTAATACAAATCTTGGGTGCACACAAATCAACTCTTAACACTCAACCTACCCAGAAATACTTATCCAAAAAACTCCCACAGATATTCCAGAAAGAAAGTACACATTCTAAGGCATTACCTCTTCCAAAACAGCCAACCCGAAGAAGAAGCCCACTTTCGGATGTAGGGGAGTGAAATCTAGCTGCTAGGAATGAGGTTTTGTGTATTCATTTTCCATAGCCATTATAACAGGATCTGAGAATATGAATTAAGATATAAACCAGGATCAGATAATTACAGGCTGCACTAGTCCACACCATGAGCATAAAAGGTACAGAAGATAGAAACTTCCTCCCTTGAGGTCTATGTAGCTAGCAAATCATGAATACAGCCCAGGTTGCTTCAGAGTTTTCAGTCCCATGAGCCACTCTTTCCTGGACGCAAGCCTTCCTTTGAAGAGTACACCGAGCCTATTGCTGGCACTGGAAGCAAACATTGCACTGGCTCAGTTTCCCTGGCCAGCATATTTTAGGGCCTGAACTACACACACACACACACACGCACGCACACACACACACACACACACACACACACACACACAGTTTCAGTTTCCCTGGCCAGCATATTTTAGGGCCTGAACTACACACACACACACACACACACACACACACACACACACACACCTGAAACCCTTCAAAAATACTGTTTGATCTGAAAAAAAAAAAAAAACAATTAAATCCAGAACCACCTGTTCCTCTGAGAGGACGGCATTTGTATTTAGACATTTTCCAGAAGCTCAGTTTTCCTAGGAGAGGCACAAGGTATCACAAAGCAGGGCTCCTCTTCAATGAAGTGTTTGCAGCCACGTCTAGTGTTCTGTTTTTATGGACTTGATGGCAAGCGACAGCTTTCATTAGGGCAATTAAAACACCATTCTCCTCAGAAGAGAGAAACGATGTGTGCTGGGCTTCTAGGGACTGGCCCCGGCCCAAACAGCACTTACCTAGATGTGCATTTGTTGGCTGAGGAAAAAAATCTGACAGGGCACAGTGCAGACCGTTGAATGGCACCATGGCATCATGGGATGAGAGGCATTTGTATTCTTATTAGGGGGTCTGATTACATGGCTCTCAAATTTCCCCTTAAGCCTCCTGAGATGCGAGCGAGGTGCAACCTTGTAAACTGTCAGCACATGGAAAGCTGAGATTTAGAGTGGTTTCTACTGTGCATCCTATAAAATGTGTCCCACGAGGAAGATTAGTATCAATCACAGGCTTATTGGAGAGGGAGATGGGATCCAATGATAACCTGGCACTATCAACTAGAGTAATGGTCTAAGAAGAAAAAGCAATCAGAGAGGAGAAAGGAATACACACAAAGAAAGGCAGAAGTAGAAAATCAGAGCACAATGTATCACGTTGATGAACAGGAGCTGTTATCCAGGACAAAGGCACGCGTGAACAATGCGGGTTCTCACACAATGGATACTGCTTATTGCTTATCGTAAGGAGAATGGGGAGACAGAGCTATCACATCTCACAGCTTGACTGCAGATATGCAGGCCTGGGTCGTAATGAAGTCATTATTACTCAGTCTCACCTGCGCTACTTCACCATCCTTTGCTAATTTCAGAGACTTTTCTAAAAGAGAAGCTGGTACTCTAGTGTCTCAGATAACTTCAGCTTGCAAATGATAAAAAGCAACACATCCAGCCCTAACCAATTTGGCTTATTAAAGTCTGGTTGAATTATTTGAGTAGTTATTTCTGCAGATGTGAGCTGGTAAACCTGGGAGGAAGGAAAGGTTTGAGTACCTTTTAAAGAAGGTGGTATTTGAACTGTTTTTTTCTCCTGAGGCTAGGACTCCCTATGTAATACAGGCTGCTCTTGAAATCACTTATGCAACCCAACTGACTTCAAATTTAGAGTGATCCTCCTGCTTCAGCCTTCCCAGTACTGAGATTACAGGTATGGGCCACTACACCTGGCTTTCTTTTAAGGCTGAATTAAATTTTTTCATGTCCTGGAATCCTTGAGGTTCCCCTGAGTAAGAGGTGGGATCTAATTCACTGTATTAGTCACCTTTCTCTGCTGGGAAAAGAACCTGGCACACGGGTACTTACAGGAGGACAGGTTTGTTTGTCTTACAGTTTTGGAGGCTTGTCCCTGGCCAGCTGGTTCCTTGCCAGAAATGTCATGGTGGAGGGGTGGGGTGGGAGACAGTTGCTCCTCTCACAATAGCCAGGAAGCAGAGATAGTGAAAGAGCCAGACGGGAAGAAGGGGCCAGCTACAAAGCCACGACCGACCAAGGTGGTGGATACACCTAGACGTGCCCTTCATTAACCACCCGGGTGTCAAGTTGACAAGCAAGATTAACGTTCACATTGCCCTTGCCTTACATGTGGGCTAATCTTAGCACCGCCCTGCCAATGAATAGAGCACTATGTAAAGTGTTACTTTGTGACTTTCAAGTTGAGATTAAAAATCTTAAACTGGATCACTGAACTCTGTAACTCCACAGCTGTGATGTAAGGAAGTCTTACAGGTATTTGTAGCACTTGCAGGTGTCCTGGCCAAAAGCTTTGATTAAAGTCCCAGCCAGCAGCCACCGAGTGCTCTGAGCATAAGGAGACCTCAGCCATTCTACCCTCAGAGTCTACCTAACTGTGATCAGATGAACTACAGTATAGGGGGGAATCTTAACAGATACCTACTCAACTGGATTTGGTCAACTGCTTCAGATTCTTGGAGGTAAGAATAAATGAACCTTGGGAATTTACACTAGAGTGATTTGTCACTGTGCACATTCAGGAAGAGGCAGTGCATAAGCACCATTTCCATGCTGTTCCCCAAGCTATAGGTTTGCAGTGAGAAGGTGGCTGGAGATCCTACAGGACTGCCCCATGGGTATAAGTCTGCAGCCCCTATGCTGCACCCAAGGCACTTCACAAGTTAAACACGAGTCCTCTCAGGCCCTTCTTGTCCTCACACTGCTTACAAGGAAACTCTACAGTTAAAAATCACCTCCAATTTATATCTCTGAGTTATCCTTAAAGGTTTTAGAGTTATCAATACAATCACTTCCTCTCACATCAACGCAGCACTGTACTCAGCCTCATTCCTTGCTTTACTCCAGGAGCTTTTGGGGGAACATCACTCACTCCTGTATTTCCATAGCTAGAGGCAAAGCAGGAGCCTTTAAATATGACAAAACACATTTTGTTTGTTTGGAAACAAGGTCCCTATATGTTGCCCAGGCTGGTCTTAACCTCTTGGGCTCAAAGAATCCTCAGCCTTCCAAGTAGCTGAGACTATATTGCCACAAGCAGGATCGAAGCACTTTTTTGTTTTTTGTATTTTGGGGAAGGGTTTACAGAGTGTTCAGGGTCTCACTATTAGATCAGACTCAGAGAGATCTGCCTATTTACAGCCTCCCAAGAGCTGGGATTCAGGTGCTTACCACCATGCCCAGTCTCAATTGCCATCTCAGCATGCCCTGGGGGCTGGGCTGGCATTGTAGGCCTGGGGATCGAACAACTGGCCCCTGTGCCTACTTGCTGGTGCTTTAATCTGCTGAGCTATTTGGCCAGCCCCCGAAGCACATTTTAAATACGTGTACCAACATCGTGAGCATATCCAGCTGTATTTTCTAGCAGAAGGCTGAGCCTCTGAAACATTGTGACTGTTACTGGACAGAAACTTTCTGGAATCCTTTTGCTACTTAAAATATTAAGAACAAAGGACTTGGGCCTGACTTTTCCACAAAAGGAGACTAATTGTAAATTCTGTGCAGAAGTTCCTGCAGGCCAGCCTTCAGAATTAACTTGAGGTGGAGAATCCAGCTAGTTCAGGGAGCTTGTTGCAAGTACTGCCAGCCTGAACCACTTGCATGATTCCTCCTTCCCCTGAGCTATGAAGATGTAGGCTCGCTCTCCTGGTGACAGCTTCTGGGTTTAAGCTTCACACCTCGCAAGGTGTAAGAATACAGCTGTGAAAAACAACCTTGCACCCAAGTGCTGCCTCCTGTCCAACGTCACCGGTGCTACCAGGTACAGCTGTGGTGGCACCTCCACCTCGTCCTCCACTCAGCTGGTGGGAGGGGGCTCCTTTGTGAGGGTCATAGCTAGAGACAAGATATGCTTCTCAATGTTCAGTGCTACCAAGCTGTGGGAAACACCACTTCTGCTGTAAATTACAATGTTGGCAAGGTCCGAGGTACATCTGCTCTGCCCTGTCATTGAACGGATGTGATTTCTACACCACAGAACAGTTTCCGCAGGGTGGCATTTCCCCTCCCAGGAGCTCCTCAGGATGAATGGGTGTCATTGCATTCTGAGGCTCTGGGGAGATGATCTGTCCACTTGGCACAGCCATGGCCACGCACGTCCTTTCTCAGTCCCTGGCTCCCTTGAGAAATGTCATGTTCATCTGTTAAGTGATTTCTTCGCTTTTTTGCAGGACAGGATGGCTTTGCAGCCTTTTGCTGGCAGTTGAGTAAAAAATAAGACATCAAAGGATGATAAAAGACTAACACCAACAATCAGTGCCTTTTATTGAGTGCTTGGATTCTGTAGGATTGGGCTATGTACCTGACCTACAGATCAGCTAACACCTTGTGGAAGGTGCTGAATTCTTCTCAATTACAGAGCACAAGGCAGAGGCTTTGCAGAGGTTCAGCTACTATTCCAGGAACTTTCAGTGAGGCCTGATGCAGGATCTAGACTGAAGTTTGATTCTAAGAACAGCTGCGGTGGCTACAGGTTGAGCTCTTAGGAATGACGGCTATCAAGGGTCTGGGAGTCAGAGTGCTGGGCGACCTGCCTGCCTGCTCTTTGCTGTGTGGTTTTGCACAAGTTGGGTCTTTTAAAGTCCCAGGTCTCCCATCTGCAACACATGTATGGAACAGTTCTCCAGAGACCTAGAGGCTGGCTGGTCAGGAAGAATATGACCATGTGCATTTTTGGTCTAAGGTCTTGTGTGACCCAAGTGATGGTGGCAGCTGCTAGAATTTAGAATTCTTGGCTGAGTTAGGGCCTCATAGGAGGCTGGGTTGTTATTTATAAAGCAATGAGCACCAGAAGCAAAAATTGGGGAATCCCAATATGAGATTATTAATACACATTTGAATTTTTTCAAAGAGTGGCTCTGTTTAGAACTCTTCCCCTTTGTATTCCATAAATGTCAGTGTTATAATTTGGATCTTGAATGTGTCACATAGGCTCACAGGTCAAAGGCTTGGTCTCCAGTCAAGTGTTTGGAACCCAAACACTTCTGGATTCTCTGATGTCCAGTGGCTGTGACATACACCATTTCACCACAGGTCCCAAAGCAACAAGGCTGACCAGTGTTGAAACTGAAACCTTGAGCCAATATAAACCTTTCTTTTTAAGTTGTCCATCTTAGGTGTTTTGTTACAGTAACAGGAATCTGACAAACAGACTCTGATAGACTCTTCTTTTTGTCTGAAGCTGTGTGATGGAAAGACAACTTTGTTCAGAGCTGATGGGGGATTCCTGATGAGGTAGCATGTGGGTTTCAGTGTGTATGCACAGGTGTGTATGTGTATACATGTTAGGTGTCACCAAGGTTAAGTGCAGGAGAAAGCTTAGGTAAATCACAATTGTCTTTTGTTTTATATATGAGTAACTGGAGTTGGGCCAAGCCCTTTGCCTGTGGTACTCTGAGACTGAGCAGTTCTTTTTTTTTTTCCCCTTGGCCGGCTCATCCTGCCCTGAGGGCAGGGCTTGCACAGTATGTCAAGCCAGGGATCAAACTGCAGTTCCCTGCACTCACCTAAGCTTGCCTAAGCAAGTGCTTTAGAATGCTGAGCTATCTTGTTGGCCCCAAGACTTAGCAATTCTTATGCCATGCCACTGTTCTTTCTATTGCATCCTAATACTTCTTTTTATATATAATCTTTTCAATTCCAAAATTCAGAGACCATTGATTTTAATACCTGATACCAAACTGTTGTCCCACATTTGTCACTTCTCTGCTGTTGAGGCTTCTAATGTCTTACATTAAGAGATTTCCATGGCATAAACATGTTTTCTCCTACCAAATAAAAGTAAAAACCATATTCAGTGACTTCCAACGGTGCTAAACATTTCAAAGTGTGTTTTTTTTTTCATTTAAAAATGTTAAATAAACACCACCCAGAATTCTAGGTTCCTTTGAGAACTTGGGTTCTGAGTCTCTGAGCTCCAGTTCCCTCATGCTCACTGTCATTTAGGCTGCTGCTTGGAGAAGGCATTCAGCCCTGCATCCTTGGCCTGCCATGCACATCAGAAGTGGTTCCTGGCTCCTGGAGGCATCTGAACTTGCACAAGAACATTACTTTCACCCAGTTAGAAAAGGACACATCCCAGAAACTATTGAAGCTCCTACTTTCAGCAGCATGTCCTTCTCCTTTGTGTGGATGCAGGACAATCCAAAGGCATGAGAGGCACATTATTTTCTCCAATATGGAGCCATGAGGAAGAGGAAGGGCTGTAATGGTAAAGCACACATACCCCAGTTCATCTGCTGTGTGGGGAGACTGGCACACAAAGAAGCCAAGGGAACATTTACATGCAGCAGGAAAAGCAGCCCCATGGGAGGCCAGGCCCTCATTCCAGCAATCCTGGAATGGTCCCTTAGCTTGCATGGCCTTCTTTCAGGCTGGGATGTCTGCAAGAGCAGCCTTCACTGTAGCCTTCGCAGTGGCTTCCCTGGGCATTGGGAATAGACAGCAACCCTTCCTTCTAGTGAGCTGGAGAGGGTGGTGTTGAGCTCAGTGGGTACTGCAGCTGAGCCCTCTGCTTTCCAGGCCTGCTGGCGCCTGCTTGGTTCACCTGCCCTGGGCCCCAGCCATCTCCTCCTGTACCAAGACTGCTGCTGTCCTCAGCGGAAGCTGGAATGGGGGCTCAGCTTCCTGTGGCTGCTTTCCCTGCCACATGTAAATGCTTCCTTGGCTTCATTATGTGCCAGTCTCCCCATGCAACAGATGAACTGGGGTGTGCGTGCTTTACAGTTATAGCCCTTCCTCTTGCTGAACACAGTTCCTGCTCTGGCCATCTGCCTGCTAACTGTTCCTTCGGCCTAAGCATTCTCTAGGATTGGTTCACTTCCTGCTCATCCTGCAGGCTCAGGGCATTTCCTCAGAAATGACCTTGCGGGACCCGCCTGCCTACAGCTTGAAGCAGGCGCCCCTTGTCTGTGCTCCAAAGCACCTTGCACCAGCCCTGTGCTGCTACCCACACTCCACCACTGTCAACTGCTCACTGTGGTCTCTTCCTCTAGATTGAGCTCCTCATGGGGGGGACCGAGTCCCTGGGGGCCCTGTGTGAATCATCATTTTGGGGGTATCTGAGGGGCATTTCTGGATTAAGTTAGCCTTTCAATCAGTGGACTCGATGAAGGGTGCACCAGCCGGTGTCATCTGACCCAGGAGCAGCTGAGTGGAACCGACCAACATGAGGGAAGGAAGAGCCACCTCCCTCCATACTCCTACTCTCTGCCTCACTGCTATACTGCGACCACTCATTTCTTCTCTTGCCCTGAGACTGGGTTCCAAGCATCACCTCCCCCGGTTCTCAGACCTTGGGCTGATTTGCAGCATTTCCTTTCTCTACCTCCCAAATTGCAGGCTGCGGATGGTGAAATTTCTCAACCTGCAAAACTGCATGAGCCTGTGTCTCATAAATCCATATATATATATATATATATATATATATATATATATATATATATATATATATATATATATAATGTTATATATATGTATAATATATAATATTATATACACAAATTGGGAAATCTCAATTTACTGACTGAGATAATAAAATTTCAGGAAAAGCTACCTGCTCCTAGAACTCTGTGGTCTAAACCCAGCTTTGCCATTAAGTAGCAACATGACTCTTAAGAAGGTCACTGAATTTCACTCTGTGGCTTCCTAAGCTATAAAATAAAGATTTAAAAACTTATCTTTTACACTTTACAAATCATTGTGAGAGACAAATGTGATCATTTTGCACTTGGCCATATTTCCCAGAAAATTCTGTATCCCAGAGGTCTTGGTGTAGGAATCTAACATGCAAAGATAGAGGCTGGTTGATTTGGGGGATCAGTGGGGTAAAAGAGCTTGGGCATAAGCTGAGTATGTGTCCTAATTTCTTCACAGTCTTCTGGTCTACCCAGCAGAGCTCCCCCAATCTGAGCCAATGGCGGCTTTAGAAGCTGCCAGTCAACTTAGTCAAGGAAATATCCTGCTTTACAGCAGCTCCTGAGCGGGCAGTAATTAATGTCACAAAATTCATTGCTTACATCGTATGAGGCCATTATGGGATGGGAAAGAGTCTTTTTCTCTACATCTTTTATTTCTAACTTTTCAGAAGAGTGACCCTAAATCTGCCATTGCCTGCTGCTAATTGCCTGTAAATCACCCAGGTGTGAAGTTCTGCATGCCTGTCCACCAAATTATGTGGAAAAGCGCCACACCATCAGAGGCCTGGATGGGGAAACCTGTCACTTGGCTGAGGGAAGGGTAATAGATGTGGAGGTAAGTGATGCATAATGGATTGTGGGATTTAATATCCAACTTCCGCATCTGACCTGTCAGAAAGGTTAGGGGATTATACAGCTGCAGTCACATCAATTATGAAATAGAAAACACTCTCCCTTCCCTTTCTACCTCAGAAGGTGGTAAACACTGGATCCCGATTTCTCCTGTCAAAGCAGCCGACTCTTGCTTTTATACATCAGCCTGGGATCTAAATAAGCGGAAGGGATGGGGAAATATAGGCCCAAGAATGACAGGCAATGATCCTTCACTTATGACTTTCTCCACAATCTGGCTTGACAATGGATGGGAAATGAAGTGTGATCAATTTCAGCCGACTAGACATCGTTTCCCATTGACTGATCTGCCAAATTGTTGATTGAATAATTAGTTAAAGTTCAGTCTAGGCAGCTATTTTACACAGCCCTCTCTAAGAAAAGTCCTAATGGCATCTTAGAAAGGCCAGTCTGCTGCCAGGAGCTGGGACATTAATTGTTGCTCCTTTCACTCAAGTTGGTGGGCCGCTATGTCAGAGCAGGGAGACAAAATAATCCCTAAGGAATGAACGGCAGCCTCAGGAGTTGGGGTGGCTTCTGTCATGGAGCAGGGAGATGCATCCAAAGGCAGATGTAGGCCCAGAAGAATGTAATTCACTGTGCACTTAGGAGATGCTTCACAATGGCCCATGAGGGCAGGCAGCTATAGTGGGCACAACCTGGTAGTGAGGACAATGATATAATTACCCTGCCCCAAATGGAAAACACCTTGAAACAGAAAGCACCTGACCTATGTTTAGGCCATCCCGACTCTCCAGGAAATGTTACCTCCTTTCCTCCTGGGCAAGTCTAAGTCCACCAAAGGGGTGTATGGTTGCCATGTGTTGCCAGGGTAGAACTTGCACTTGCACATGATCACAGAGCAGGCTCCAAGGCAGGGAGTCCAGGTTCAAATGGAGACAAAGACCCAGCATTGACCCTGGGGCTCCAGGTCTGGGTGTGAACCCTCCTCCTGCACCGTCCAGAGAGCAGTGACCAGTGGGCTAGCTCTGACCTTCCACAGTGCTGCTGTGGACCATGGGTGACCTTGGCCTCTTGGCTTTCTGGGTCTGCCCCTCTGCTGGGCATGCACTCCTGCACTGGCCTGGCTGCCTGCAGACACTCTGTGATAGATTCAAGACCTCCTTCTCTGGTGGCCTTCTTAGGCCTGACTTTCCCACCTGGATGACGTTTTGAGCTCCCCTGGTCCTTAAGATATCACAGTGATGCTCCAGTGTGGTCATGAAAATGCCTCACTGAGCTACTGCTGGACTTTGTGTCTTCCACTGAATTGTGAGAGATTCCTGGGGGATAGAGATGATTCCTCTTTCATTTCTCCATCCCCTTCCAATGCAGCACTTTCTGCATTACCTAGATTACTGCCTGGTTCATCAAAAGCATTTTATTATGTTTATGAATGAACACCGTAGCCCTAAAATCTATTACAAATCTCTGCTAAGTGAAACTGCCCATCACTTTCTGAAACTTCAGCTCAGAAATGTCTACACGGCTTGTTATCAAAGCCCTGGCATTTGTTAAAATCAGCCAAGGGCTGCCCACCAGGGGTCATTCTAGCCAACTAGGGACTTGTCTTCCCGGCTTTTCCCAGCAGAGCAACACAATAGGAAAGGGCTTGAAAAAAGATGGGAAGGATCTAATCCAGGTGGTACCATTTCTCCTACTGTCCCTAGTTTTCCTGGCATTCAGAGGCAGACTTCTTCCCATCCCCAAGTGGGGTAAAGTCCAGGAGCTGCTGCTGCTGCTTTCCCTTCATTTCCAGAGCAGGTACTGAGCCAGGATTCTGGGGAATCTTTGCTCCTCTCAGAAAAGAACTACTAAGGTCTGCAGTCTGTTTGTCTCTAGGTTTGATATTAATCACAAAAGTGCACCACTGGCCAGAAAGAAATGGCTTAATTTATAGAAGACTCAAAAACTCTGCAACATTACTTCTGCAGAAAGAGCATTTCTCCCACTCCCACCCCACAAACTTTTATACCTCTCTATTGCCCAGTGACTGAACTCAACACTGAAATTTCCAGACATGTCTGGTCACCTTGGTCAGTGTGCTATGGGAGTTAAAAGACTCAGACACAAAATCATCAGGTTTGGGCAGCATCCCAACTCTGATGCTTGCCAGCTATGGTAATAATGAATAGTAACTCCTCTGTGAAGAATATATACGTATTGTCTCAGTTACTCTTCTCTGATTGCTGGGACAGATACCTGACCCTCAAAATGAAGGAAGGAAATGTTTATTTAGCTCACACTTAATGGACGTCTTAGTTCATACTTGGCTGGCTCCAAGGCAGAATGGCACATGGCAGAGGGCAGCAGTTCATGGTGGCAGAAAACAGCAAAACAATAAGAACAAAAGGGAAGAGTAGTGGCAACAATGGTACAGACAGCGAATCTGTCTGTCACTCTCATGTTACATTCAGGCTGTCTGCCCCAGGCTGGGTGCAGCACTCACACCCATAATCCCAGTGGATCAAGAGTTAATCACTAACCCTAGAAGTCTACCCCATGACTGCGTGAGGCTTTGGGGGGACAACCAGACACAAACCATAATAGTCCATCCTTGGAGCCCCCCAAAACTCATGCACATTCCTTTGTGTAACATTTTAGTCCATCTCTATGAGTTGCCAAAGTCCTCTAACAGTTTCAGCATTGCCAAAAAGTCCAAATCCCAAGTCTCCTCCAATACCTAAGGCAAACTCTTAGCTGTGAGCTCCTGTACATGTGAAAAATTATACACATCCAACATTCAATGGCATGCGATAAACATTATTATTCCAAAAGGTACAAACAACAGATAAATACAAAGCCCTGGGACCAATACAAATCCTAAATCCAGGAGAGCAAACATTAAATCCTATAGCTCCAAGTGAAACATCTGAAACAATCTATGATGAGTTGTGCACTCCAAAGGCCTTACATGGCTCCAGCCCTACGGTACTCTTCGTGGTAGCTCCCATGGCTTCTCTCTTAGGCCTGCTTCTTTGTTCCCTCCTTGCAGTTTCCCTTAGATGATCCACATTCTGGACTTCTGGGGTTTTCACTGAACAGGCTTCTCACTCTCAGCTTTACATATTGCCTTCACTGGGGCACACTGCCTGGTCTCCGAGGCCTTCTTCTGAAATCTAGGTGAAAGCCTTCTTAACCTCAAAACTCTTGTATTCTGCATGTGCCTAAAACTAATGCCAGATGGATGATGCCAAGGTCTGCTTCCAGCTTGAGCAGTAGCCAGGCTTTCTTCTCTCTTGGCTATAGGGGTCAAGTGCCTGGGTCACTGAGCACTCTGACCCCAATTCAGAGGAAAAATTCTCTATGCCTGTGCCATTCTGGAACCTGGTGTGGCTACGGCCTCTATTCTGGAACATGGGACTCTGAGCTTTTTCCCCAAGGCAAAGTCTCTGACTTTTGCAATTCTGAGATGAGACTATAAAGGGTGGAGACCTCCCACCTTCTGTGATGCCCTGAGGCCATCTGTTCCACTCTCTTGTTCTTCTCAGCAATGGAGATCCTTCAGCATTATTTTGTATTCCACAGCTTTATTGGAACTTCTTTTCTGGCCAAACTCACAATATTTTAAATCATCTTGCTGGGCTCTTTGCTCTTGATTCTCAACATAAATTTGACTAAAAACCCTGAACAATAGCCATGCCACTATCTCAATATTCCTCTGCTTTGAGATTTCTTTTGTCAGATTAATCAATCTGCCATGCTTAATCTCGGTCTCAGACAAAATCTCTGGACATGAGCAAAATTCAGACAAACTGTCTGCTAAGCCATAACACAAATCATCTGTACTCCAATAACCTTCCCAGCAGAAACCTCCCTAATCTGGTCTTTACAGGAAGGATTTATATCAGCCTTCCGTCTTCTGAGATCTGACCAGAATTTCTCATGCAGGACAGCCAAAGGTGTTCTAGCACTTCTCTTGTAGGCAACATCTCCAAATCATTCTTATCTCCCCATGAGACATTACCAAAATCTCGTAATCCACAGTCAGGTTTAGCCATAGTAACAATCCTGCTTCTCTGGTACCAAATTCTTAGTTGCTTTTCTCTTATCGCTAAGACAAATACCCACACCTAAAATTAATGAAGGAAAGACTTAGCTCACAGTTACTGGAGGTTTCAGTCCATACTCATCTGCTCCAGTGCAGCGCGGCACATGGCAGAGAGCAACCTTGCATGGTGGCAGTGAAAAGCAAAAGAGCAAAAGGGAGGGGTAGCAGCAATTACAGCTACGGAGAGCAAGATCAAGATCGGCTCCCTTGAATTGCATTCAGGCTATCTGCCCCAGGCTGAGTCTAATACTCACACCCATAATCCCAGTGGATCATGAGTTAATCACAAACTCTACAAGTCTGCCCCATAACTGTATGAGGCTTTCAAGGGAATAACTAGACACAAACCATAGCATGTATACAACTTGTTTATGAGTAGTGCTTTTATAATCACAGTTAATACATTGATGTCATTATCAGTGTTTACATAATAAAATTACTATGCATGAAATAACTGCAGTCATCCCTCTATACTGATAAAGGAGTCTGGGATGGGAATTGGTTACAGGACCCCTTCCCCCAGGGGCTAGAAAGACACAGATGCTGAAGTCCCTTATGTCTAACAATGTAGCATCTACTTGGAACTGTAGATAACAGTTAACATCTGCCATATACTTTATATTTATTTATTTATTTTTTTGGAACCAGGGACTCAACTCAGGCCTTTGCACTTGTCAGGGTAGTGCTTATTCCACTGAGCCATCTCCCTGGCCCTTGCCATACACTTTAAAGAACTCTGGATTCCTGGTTGAACTTGCAGGTTTGGAGCGAGCAGATATGGAGGGCTGATGGCACACTGCATTAGTTGCTGCATGTGCAACATAAAAAAAAAAAAACCAAACTATTGTTTATACAAAAGTAAAACATTTGCATAACAAACACCATTAAAGTCAAATAATCTAAGGATCAACAATGTAAACTGCAAATAGGAGACTGCTCTTCAGGCCTGTAATTACCAAACCTTGAAATGCTCTAGGATCACTTGGGGGTGTGTACTAAAAAACAAAATAACTGGGCTACCTCCCCCAAAGACTATCTCTGACAGCTTTCTGTCTCTAGGCAGCAAGGAGACACTGTGGCTGCAGGGGTCCTGGCTCACCAACCACACTTCTGTGTCTCCAAGTCCACTCCAGTTTGAATGTGTGGGTGACCTTATACGAGGTCGAGGTGTCAAGGTGCATAAAATATGTCTATGTCTTTTAATTCTGCTTTGAGACTCAGTCTTTCTCACAGCAAAAGAGCTCTCATTAGCTCTAACTGCCAATGTCTTATTGAGTGACACTCCCAGGTTACTAGCAGATCTGGGAGAAGGCTGAAGTTTCTTCCCAGCAAGGAGCCATCTTCCCGTCAGAAAGTGGGAGGGTCTGCTGTACCCTGCTCTTCAGAAGCCAACGCAAGGGCCCCAGACTTCAAGGAAAATGATCAAGTGCTCTAATCAGCACTGAGACATCAGTGCTTGCGGGGCCCTCTGCCACTTCAGGGTCTGCAGCATCTGAATGACGGGTAGATTTCTCTGGGAAGGTACAGGCAGCTAAACTTTGCTTTCAAATAGCATCTTCAGAACTGGTGAATTGAATTAGTTTGTCCATGGATTGCAATTACTTTGGGAAATCACCTGTGAAGTCCAGTTTCTCAAGTAACTAGAGCATGATCCTTCACATCTGTAATGAGAGGAGCACCAAGGGTTCAGTCCAGACTACCCAGCTGTCCTGAGGCCACACAATGAACAGCCCTGGCATGGATACCCTGGGCCACCCATTTATGGAATAGGACCTCAGGCTGAAAGTGACTGGTCCAAGAAGGAGGGAAAAATAGTTCCAGAGCTTCCAAGTGCAACTTGGAAGTGCGATCCCAAATGGTCTAAAACATACCTGGAGAATTGCTTGATTGCTTGATTGTACCAGGAATCAACTCAGGACCTCATGCTTGCTGGGCAGGTGCTGTGCCACTGAGTTAAGTCTCCTGCCCCATGTTTTATTTTATTTTTTTATTTTATTTTTATTTTTATTTTTTATTTTTTGAACAGACCAATAAGATGCCAATTTATTAATGTACTTTAAGGTATTTGCTAAGGAGATAACATCCTGATTGGCCAGGGAGTTTTTTTTTTTTTAATTTTAATTTTTTTTTTCTTTTGATTTTATTGAAGTACAAATGTCACTCAGACAGTTTCAAGACACCTTAACAACACAGATTCGATAAATTAATACATTGCAAACTGTTTTCATAACGTTTTGGTATTGTACAAGGTGCATACATGATATTATATTTACAGATATTATTTTAGCAGATATCTATGATCAGTGAATTAAGAGTGTAGCTGCTTACTTATTTTTTATACCTGAATTATATCAAAAATTCAATAATTATTTTCCTAGTGGATGACCGTAGTACTAGAAGCCGACATAATTTCCTGTCCAACCACCATTAGTGCAGATCTTGCCTCTCATAGAATTATGTAGAAGCACAGCGTTATCTATCCCAACTGTACTGTCTATACACACACATCATGATTTTTTCTTTCTACTCCCCTTCCTTTGTCTACACCTGTCAAAAGCGGGCACTCCATTGACATTCAACCAACTTAGGTGCTTGAACTCAACAACACAATCCAACACAGTCCAGCATTCTACAACCATAGTGAGTTATTCAAAGAAATTGTCGACCATATCCATTTACAGCTTAGCTTAATATTATGGCCTCACGATGTATACTTCATATAGTCTCCCTTGTATAACAAGCAAAAAGCAGAAATACAAAAGGAAACGTACAACAAGTAAAATCAATTGAGTCAGATAAGGCAAAGTGAATGGCATATGCTGCAGGATACTAATCAGCTTTTCTTATGGATGGTTAACAACCTAAGATCACAAGTCAGGGTTGGAGAAATAGAAGAGCCACAAGGCCAGCCAACATTTTGGCCCTAGCCTTTCAAGGTCAGCAAAGACTCAGGACATAGGAGAACCTGTAC
This sequence comes from Ctenomys sociabilis, assembly GCA_004027165.1. Taxonomy (NCBI): domain Eukaryota; kingdom Metazoa; phylum Chordata; class Mammalia; order Rodentia; family Ctenomyidae; genus Ctenomys; species Ctenomys sociabilis. The sequence goes on from PVKA01004503.1 coordinate 81,538, forward strand.
TGCAATATCATGAGACTCAGGTGAGCTCCAAATTTTCTGAACAAGGAGATTATGGAGCCACAGAGGAAAGAGACCGAAGTTCTAAAGTGTGCCTGGAGAGAGTCACATGAAGAGAAAACTTTCTCTCAAGCTCTCAAAGAGAGCAAACTGGTCAAGCATTGGCCGTGACTCATCCACATGGATGACACAAACAAAGGAACTACAGAATAATGTACAGGACTATAAGATAAACCCTGAGAAGACTTCACTGACCACATAGGAAATATAAAGTTCATTTGTTGGTATATAAATCTTGATCTACCTAGGTCTTAACCATCTAGCAGAAAAGTATAAAAACTGCCCCATGTTTTAAATCATAGACTGCAAATAGATATTTACTGAGCTTGTTAAGGACTGAGTAAGACACACAATGCAGCCTGCTGTCTGGAGCGCTGTTGCTTCACAGAAGGCCACTGCTAACACCCAAGGACTCTGGGGAAATATTTTAATTTGTGTGTGTGTGTGTGTGTGTATGCATGTGTATTTGGTACGGGGTATCATCACGCAGCTTAGACTCATAGTGATCCTCCTGTCTCAGCCTCCCTAGTGCGGGGATTACTGGCATGCACCACCACACCTGGTCTCCCTGGCCAGCTCAGTGTGCCCCAGGGGGTGGGACTGGCGTGGCATGTAGTGCTAGGGATCAAACCTGGGTCTCTGTGCTTGCCTAAGCAGGTGCTTAGAACACTGATCTATGACTTTAATGTTTTAAACAAGTACTGAGTTTTTTTTTTTTTTTGTTTTTTTTTGTCTTTTTGAGACAGGGTCTCACTATGCAGTTCAGGCTGGCTTTAAGTGCACTTTGTAGCTCAGGCTGGTCTCAAACTCACAACAATCCTCCTGCCTCAGCCTCCCAGAGTGCTGGGATTACAGGCCTGCGCCACCACGCCCGGCTTCTGAGTTTGCTTTTAATGCTTTCACTAAGTTGACAGTCTTGTCATTCAACTATTTTAGTTCCAGTCTATAAAGTCAAAAGAACAGCAAAGGGGTAGGGATCAAGGCTGTACAGTTAAAAATACATTTTAGTATTTTCTACAATAAAAAAGAAGCCAGGTGTGGTGATGCATACCTGCAATCCCAGAACTCGAGAGGCTGAGGCAAGAGGATCACCTTGAGTTTGATGCCAGCCTGGGCTCCATAAGTAAGTTCAAGGCCAATCTGGACTACATAGAGAGACCCTGCCTTAAAAATAAACAAACAGGGCTGTGGAGATAGCACAGTGACATAAATGCCTTCCTGGCAAGCACAAAATCCTGAGTTTGATCCCCTGTACTAAATAAATAAATAAGTAAATAGCAGAAAGAAAAGGTGAAATGGTAATTTATCCTAAAAAAATATTCTTAAGAGTAGTAACAAACACCTCAATTTTCACAGTGACAGAATTATGATTTCATCAGGGGGATGAAGATCACCCATAACAAAGTAAGAAGCAAGACAAATATTGAGGAGAGAAATAACAGCTCCAGAAGGAACTGAAGGCAGGTGGGCAGATCACCTTCCTGTCCGGTGGATGAGGGCGAAGACAGTGCTTTGCTGTGCTTAATGCTGCTCCTGTGACTCCACTTAAAAGTCTGCCTCCTGCTTCTCACCTGCCCCCTGCATCCATCCCCAACCCCCAATTTCTTTCTTCCCTTCTCTCCCCAGCACCACACCTTCGCAGCTGCCACCTGGAGCAGCGCCTGATGCCCTCTCTGCTTCCACGCTTATGGTGACATCCCACAAATGGATGGCCCTCACACTTGTAACCCCAGACTGTACTCATGGCCTCTCATCTGCCCAGCCCGTCTACTCCATCTAATCTCCTCCTTCTGCCACTTTCAGCTAAGTTCAAAAGCGGATCCATTTGCATTTTACTAATGGGCCTTTCATGGAGATACAGGAGCTATTGGAGGTCTCTAAGACTCCTAAAATACAAAAGGCAAGTGTTGACAACTGGTCTTTGCTACAGTTCTAGGACTGCTTATCTGGCAGCTCCATGTCATGGAAAGATGGCTCACACACTGAGCAACACACATATAGGAATCCCTGGCTGGCTACATGCAGACAGCAAACTGCAGCTTCATAGGTACCTTACATGGCAGTTCACGGAGTATCCTCTCTGTAACTTAGATTCTGGCATTGACAACCAGGATCAACGGCCCTGCTGGTGGTCATGGAACTGTGGGTCAGAGTGGCATTTACTAAGGTAACACCCTGGGTGTGGCAGTGTACTCCTGTGCTCCTAGCACACCAGGAGGCTGAGGTAGGAGGACTGCAAGTTCCGTCACAGCCTAAGAAACTCAGCTACTTAGCAAGACCTTGTTTCAAAGGAAGAAATGTAAAAGGCAGTGGGCATGTAACTCAGTGTGAAGGTGCTGGTTTCCTTCCCTAGGACTGTCAAAAACACAAATCTAGAAGATATTAGCCACCTTAGCCAAGATACTAGTGAATGTTTATAGTCATGCATTCTCAGCACTTCTGATTTCCTGACACAGCTAATGTTACCATCCCATTTTTAGGTAAACTGAGACTGGGAGAGGTTGAGTCATTTGTCCAGGGTCAAGGCTGGAAGTTGACTCCTTGGCCTGATTCTAAAGTGCTTGCTTTGCACACTCCCACCTGCAACCTCCCAAGCCCACTCACAGCTGTGGCGCCCAGGAACACTGACCCACGAAGCTCAACTGGCACACAGTGAAAGCTCTGCGGCCTCAAGTGAGTTTCAGCTGGCAGAGCTGCCTGGGCAGAGTGTCCCAGAACGTCATCACTTGGGCGGGAAACTGATCTTATCTTCGGGTGCTGACACACATTCAGTTTATAAAAATTAGAAAAAATAAATCCTAGCAAGGGAGCCCTGTGTTAGTTTAGTGTTTGTTGTTTTCTTTTTAGATAGGGTATTGTTATGTAGCTGAGGCTAGCCTCCAGTTTACTGTGTAGCCCAGGGTGGCCTTAAACTCTCCCAACCCTCCTGCCTTTGCCACCCCAGTGCTGAGATTACAGTTGTGTGCCGCCACGCTTGGCTAAAGAGCGCACTTTAAAAATAAAGATTTATACTCTACTCCCATAGGACTAAACATGACTAACCATACACAGTTACAGGTAAGAGGCTGTGGCTCAGCAAACCCTGGGGTCACTAATTTTAACTGTTTTTGTATTTTAGAGAAGGTTCTACAGGGTGTTCAGGGTCTCACTACTAGATTGGACTCTTAGTAATCTGCCTGTTTACAGCCTCCCAAGAGTTGGGATTACAGGTGAACATCACCAAGCCCAGTCTCAAGTGCCATTTCAGTGCAACCCAGGGGTGGGGCCGGCATAGCAGGCCCTGGGGATTGAACTCCTGGCCATCTGCTATTTGGCCAGCCCTGGCGTCATTAATTTTAGCCACCACACCTTGTCAAAGTGTAAAGCAGATGAGAAACAATTTTGGGCATCTTATATGAAGATTATAAGTTGACAGCTACTTCTCCTGTCTACCTTGGCATCTGCTTCTTGATATTCAAATCTCTGAAACTTCTAATTAACCAAATGCCCCCCTCACATTCAAATATTAATAGGAGCACAAAGGGGTGAAGAATAGGGAGTGATGAATATTATCTAAGCTTCATTTTTAAAAGAAATAAAACACCAGCTTCTGGATATGCATAGGGGTGTGACTGGAGATCTATACACTCATTCTCACTCCCTGAACTTTTCCCTCGACAGCAGAGTGTAAGTACTGAGAACAGAAGCTTGGACTATTTGGCGATGGCTGTACCCGGAGGGCTAGAAGTGTCCCAGAGACAGCAGCCTTACAGTAAATATTTACCAAGTGAGTGAATGAACACAGGAAGGGAAAGCACTTTAGAGACAAGGGGGTGCATAGTTCTGAGGCATGCAGACAACTCCAGGCACTGTCACACACCACACACTTTCAGCAGAACACTAAGCTCAGCAGGGATCTTGTGGGCAAGTGGTAACAGGACGCCAGCTTTCTTGTGCCATTGGGTTACCTGCATCCCCGCATCCTGCATACTCCGTAGTGGCCTGATTACTGTCTTTGCACTTGGTCATGTGACCTGCTTTGCCAGTGGGAAAGCAAACACAAGGCACACAAAGACCTGCAGGTGCTGGTGTGTTGCAGCTCTTGGTACCTTTTAACCCTGTGAGCAAGCCCTGACTAACTTCTGCGGGGTTGCAAACTCAGCCATTCTGTGGCTGCAGCCAGACAGCCACCTGGCATGTGACTGAGGCCATCTGGAACTCGTCAGCACCCAAGTGACTGGCCAACCGAGCACACAAGCATGAACAGCTCAAATCGCACAAGCTCACCAGGCCAGGAGGACCACTCAGTATGTTGTGAGCTACATAAACAGATGTGATTTTAAACCACTATTTATTTGGGGTACTCTGTTTTTATAGCAATAGATAACTGATACATAAAAGGTTTTATCAATTTTTCCTAACCCTAAAATCATCCTGAGTGCTGGTTAAAAGTCATGTATTCGTATAGCATGATGGTTGCTCCAACAATTACACATACGATTACCAGATGGCCCCAAAATGTCACTTCTAGATCTTCAGCCCCAAAGTTAAAGCAGGGGCTTGAAGATACATTTGTATATTAAGATCTGTAGGGGCATTCTTTCAGCAGCTGTATTAGTACACTTTGCTCGACAAAATACCTGACACCCTCAACTTAAAGGAGAAGTATGTTTGGCACGCAGTTTCAGAGGGATCTGTCCGTGGTTGGCTAGGTCCAATTCTGCAGCATTGTTGAGGCAGGGGCTGGTGAAGCAAAGCTGCTCGGTTTGCGGTAGGCAGGAAGGAAAGCTCAAGGGGGGAAGAGCACCAGGAGGTACTGCTTCAGGCCCATGGTTAGTGACCACTGCAACTGCCCACCCCACTTAACAGCACATGCACCTGTACATATAGGAGGATTAATCCAGTGGTGAGCACATCACTCCCACAATCCAATAACCTCTGCAGCAATCTTTTAATCTAGTCATATCAATCATTAAAAAGCCAACATAACAGTCACATGGTAGAAATAACTCAACTGCCCATGGTGGTTGAAGAGATCAGATTATGTAAGTCAAATACATTCTGTAATATGTATATAATCTTTGAACACATCCCATATAAAATCTCAATACACAAGGACTAATGCTGAGATTTCCTTTATAGGAGGTACCTAGAATAGCTTCATAGAAACAGAAGGTAGAATGGTGGTTTAAGGACCCAGGAGAAGAGGACAACAGGTACTTTCACAGAATGCAGACATTCTTGAGTGACGAAACATTGCATCAGTGTGGGCAGCGGTAGTGGCTGCCCAACCAGGTACATGTAGTGAGCGCCACTGCGGCACGTACTTAAGGTGATTAAGGTGGTACATTTTATGCTGTGCATTTGTTCCTAGCCACAATTAAAAAAAAATTCCAAACTTCAGCATTGTTAAAGTCTCCCCCAGACCAGCTAAGTCACAGCCTCCAGGGCAGGAGTGAATCTGGACGGTGTGCGGGTAATTCATGCCAGACCAGAATGAGAGCAAGTCTTGCCTCAGGAACCAGGGCGATATCTAGAAAAGTTAAGTGTTACTGGCTATTTGAAGGATTAAGTTCCAGAAATAAATCCCTTACTTAATTATGGAAAAGCATCATGTTTTTGATAAAAACACACCATAAGGAAAAATCCTTTTTCTTATTCTTGATTTCAAGGTGGAGCAAAATGCCTGGCTTCTATTTGTTTAGGTGTCTAGAGGAAATACTGCATTGAATCCAAAAGGTAATTCTAACCCTTTTTTTTTTTCCCCCTACAACATTAGAGTAAGAATAAATTGAATCACGGTCTGAAAAGAGCCAGCTGTGTGAGTTTACTTTCCTTTCATAGACGCTAGATCTAAGCAGTAATGAAAAAATGCTGCATGGAAATGATTCTAAAATAATTTCTATTCCAGATATGGAAACAGCATCTCTCTTCTGTAAGAGACTGACTGTTACACAAGATAGAACTTTCAAATAGTATCCCCAGGTAGGTAATTCACAGGGCAGAGACTATTCCATATTCTGTGGTATATAATTACAAAAAAGAGTTTCATCTTCCAATATTTCATACCTATTAGTCACAGAACTTTTAATGCCTCTGGAGTTTGGATGGCTTATCCAGCAATGGTTCAGGTTTTGCAGAAGTCTCTGGGAAATTTTAAACTCCAAATTTTAAAGTTTGAAATTCTAATAATGAAGGAAAAAACAAAAACAATGTACAGGTGACACATAAAGGGAACTAAATTTTCTTTCTCTGGCAAAGAATGCCCTGCATTCTGCTCAGCAGCAAATGTAATTCCTCACTTTGCCCAAGGTCGTTGTAGGTTGTCATTGGATCTAAGAGAATAATGTTTTATTCAATTACAATCTAATTTTTTAAACACTTTATTTCCTTTAATATGTCATCTCTAGCAGGTTGCTATTATGGCTGATCCCTAAATCTCTTAGTTCCCAAAGTAACCTGGATTATATGTACTTGATCTTAGTTCTATGATATAAAATGGAAAGAGAACGCAGTCCCAACACCTTCCATGAGTGGTAATTAGTTGCCTGCATCCTATTTGCAAGGTACCAGCTACTCAGTGTCCTAAGAAAGCTCCAATCCACGGGGCTGGGTCTTCCCTTCCTGCTTGGTCACAAACCTCCTATGGAAGGCTACAGGCTTTCTGAAGCAGAGTCAGCTTAGCGGTTGCTGCCATTCTGCGTCTCGTGATGCCACTCCTGGGCATCCCTCAGCACCCTGTCACTTGCCTTCAAACCTTGGTGCCACTGTAATAAACAATCTCCTCCCCGAGCCATCTCCTGCCTTTTCATACAATCAGGAAGCCACACAAAACCGCTGTATATTCGCTACCATAAAAACCAACTTCTCACTCAGCTTCAACTTTCTGAGCTTCTACTGATGTGCAGGGTTATTTTTTTCTCATTTTGTTTTAAAGTCATTTACTCTGGAAAAAAAAGAAATCTATTTGCCCTGTAATCTGCAGTTGGTAAGCTCTCGCCTCTGCCTCACACTGCCTTACCCAGAATCCCCAGCTCTGTGTGACAGCCGATCGACCAGCTCTCCTTCTCTGGAGGCTCACATGACGTTCCTGAAGCTGACCCTTCTGGGAACCCTTTCTATTAAAATATAACACATCCTGGTACAAATCCTAGGAGATTACTCTTCTGCCCGAGGTGCCATTTCCTCCCCTGTCCTCTCTGATGATCTCACCTGTCCAAGTGTAATATGCTTTCCACCTCACACCTCGGCAGATTCTCTTCACACTTGGAATTCTGTGGAGGCACTGACTCTAGAATAAGGGAAAAGGCAAAGCATGCTTGCTGCCTGCATCTTCCCGAGCAGCTCCCTGACCACAACAGCCTCATTCCAAAGGTACATGCTGAAGGAAGAAGTTTCAAAGTTGTTCCTAAAATTCAAGGTTCCTGGCTTTAGCTCTGCAGACACGCACCCTGGCAAGGCCTTCATACACATGTACAGAATGGTTAAAATCTTCTTCCAACCCGAAATGATGACCAGCAGAGCATGTGTGCCACCAATCCGGGCCTTTCCTGCCCTTCAGCCTGCATATTATCATAGCTGCAGACATGGAGGGATCGCAACCATAAAAACATTCAATGATTTAAGTCAGACATTTACATGCTCAAAATCCTGCTGGTTAGAAGGTGAGTGTTCTCAGGATGAGGCCGCCCCCACCCGTGGCTGCCTTGCAGTGGTGCTGAGGTGCCTCCACTGAGTGTGGAGTGAGTCCTGCCTTCTATGGCACTGAATCTGCAGACTTTGGTGGAGAGGAGCCCCCACACACGGGGGAGCCCAGTGGCTCTGAGGAATGGCAGCTCCTCCTGCTCAGGGTTAGAAGACAGTGGTTAACGATCTGATGCTCCCACAGGTTAGCTGGGTAACTTTGGGAGGTCCCTTAGCCTTTCAAGCCTTCCATTCCTCTCCAAAATGGGACATTTATGATAGGGTCGCAAGTGGGGAAGCTCTCGGTCCCTTGCCAAGGGGCTCACTACAACACGGAGCTACGGTTTCTAAGACGTGATGGCTGTGGTCTCTCCCTTCCATCCCTGTACTCATCTGAGCAACAGAATCAGCTCCCCTTGATCTCTGCACTAGTTGCTGAGAATGCAGTAATGAATGGGAGAGCCACAGTCCCATGAACACATGCATGGACAAGGAGAACATGGTATGCCCATAGGATGGAGTATGACTCAGCCATGGAGGAGGAGAAATTTGAGGCATCTGTAGGAAGATGGATGTACTTGAGACAGTATGCCCAGTGAAAGAGATCAGACAGAAAGTTAAATGTTACACAGTCTGTCCTAGATATTATTAAGAGCAAAATTTAAAAAAATAGATAATAGATAAAATGGTAGTCCTTTTGGAGATGCAAAGGGGAGAAGGGAGAAGGGGAAGGGGAATAAAAGAATTAAGATGCTATATGTACAGATAGCAACCCCCAATAGTGAATGTATTTATTATGTACTGAAAATATATACTAATAAAGAAGAAAAAGGACATTCCTCTTAGCTGTAGCCAAGAGTCAAGGTGACACAGATGTAAATTTAACAAACACACTAGCATTGGTAAATGCTAAATGGAGGTTTTTCTCTTCTTTCTTTCTTTCTTTCTTTCTTTCTTTCTTTCTTTCTTTCTGTCTGTCTGTCTGTCTGTCTGTCTGTCTGTCTTTCTTCCTTCCTTTCTTTCTATTTTAGGGAAGGGTCTACAGGATGTTCAGTACTAGATTGGACTTGTACTGCCTCCCAAGAGCGGGACTACAGGCATGTGCCACCACCCCTAGTCTCAACTGCCATCTCAGGGCGACTTGGGGGTGGGGCTGGCACCTCAGGCCTGGGGATTGAACCCTTGGGCCCTGTGCCTGCTTGCAGGTGCTTTAATCTGCTGAGCTATTTGGCTGGCCCACTAAATGGAGGTTTCAATGTCTGCCATTCATAGTCTCTCTTTCAGCACAATTTAACTTGGATAGGTTGGGGGAGAGAATGGAAGGGAGGGAAAGGAAAAGTTGGGGGAGGGGCAGAAAGAGAAAACAAAAGTGGAGGAGAGAGAAGTAACAGTTTTTCAAATTATTATTTATTTTATAAGTAAGCAGCTACACTCAATTTACTAATAAGAGACATCTGCTAAAATAATATCTGTAAATATAATATCATGTATGCACCTTGTGTGATACCAAAACAGTATGAAAAGAGTTTGCAATGTATTAATTTATCGAATCTGTCTTGTTAAGGTGTCTTGAAACTGTCTGATTGAGAAGTAACAGTTTTAATAGAGGAAGTTGTCCACCCACATGCCAGTTTGCAGCAGGTCTGTCCTTCTGTTCCTCAGTGCCTTTCAGTTTATGATTCCTAGTGTTTAAATATGCTACCTGTGATATCACAAAAACCAAAATGCAAGCTAATGTGGCACTACTGAATCTGGTACTCAATCTCATGAAGCATGATCTAGAAGAAGAACTTTCATAGTTCTGACTCTAGGTACTAATCTAAAGGCTGATTTTAAAACCAACCCTAGTCTTGAGGTACATAAGAGAGTTTGCTATCTGTGCTTGGGTAGATAGGGCATAAATTTCTGTACTCTGGGCATAAATTTACATTTCTATAGGTGTCAAGCCACTTTTCTAGAAATATTCTGTAGAGTGAGGGCCTAAAATCTTTTAGAAAACAAAGCAGGCCTCAGATGGCTGTTGTCTTGGGCATAATTTTCTCTTAGATTCCAGGAAGTGGTTGCTACTGTATGGGATGAAGTGACAGTGTTCTTAGTGTCACTCTCATTGCTGAACTTCAACACACAACTTGTCCCAGATGGAGGATGTTAGGTGTGGGCTCTGGGTCATGAACATGTCATTCACATTCTCCTTCATTAAAGCAAAACTTAAGTGTGAATCTCATTCAACTGGTCACAATATCAGCAGCAACTGAGAAAAGGGAAGCCTGGAACTTAACCTCAGGTCATGTCATCTTGAATGCAGTTGTGAATGTTTTGGCCACAGAAAAACTCTCACCTTGGAAAGAGCCAATGGCCAAATTAATCTTTTATGGAGCTGTCGGATTTGATTAAGTTGTTATACTACATTTTAAAACTCATTAACAGGGCCTATCGAGCTATTTTGTAAGTGAATTTTTTCATAACATTCCTACATTTGCTGTTCTGGAAGCCTTCAGGTGTCAATCAAAATAGATGACAATGCGAAATCACCACCCTTATAACATAACTCAGCACTGGGCAAATCCAGCCGTCCCTGTAAAATATGAGCTTGCAGAAGAGGCTGATTTTCCTGTTGCTTTCACTGATATGGAAAAATATATTTATAGCCACATTGTGGTTATATGTATATTTTACAGTATGTGTAATTTTATACAACTTTCTTTAATAGTAAAGTAATTTTGTTCCCATGTTAGATGAAGAGAGAAATTTTAAACAGCTCCTTTGTCTCTCTTTCTCCTATTTCTCAAATAGATTCTAAGTCAGCAGGCTCTGGTAGAGAGAAATTCACAATTGGAACCCAAAGGAGGATAGCTGCCCTGGGCATCTTTAATGAAAGCCAGAGGAGACAGTCGGATAAATCTGCACAAAGGAGGTGCGCAACGAGTGTTTTCCAGAGTTGAGAGCTAAACATAACACAATGGAGAATTAACTGCTTAGATATATGCAATAGGGCCTTGGCAGAGTTGGGCTGTGGAAATTCCTTCAACACTTAACAATTTCCTGAAACAGAAATCTTAGGGATTTGCCAGATAACTACTCATAGCCATTATTCCTAGTAATACAAGAAAAGTATAAATAGAAATTAAAGCCTCATGTGACCAAATAATAGTGTGACAATATCCCACATTTCTCACAAAATTCATTAGCAAAGGCTGTGGCGAAACACACTTGGAGACATGGGAGAGATGGTAATGTTAATGGGTACTGAGATTGTACCCTAAATGCAGGCTAATAAAGAGTTCATTAATTTAGCAGCCATTGATTGAGTTCTTACTATGTTTCCAATTTTGCACTGAAGTGAGATGATGGAGAAAAAGTAGAACACAATGTGGGCCTTTGGGGTTCATGGTAGCCAGAGAGAAACATAAAGTTGTAATTACTGTGCCTCACAGAAGTAGAAAAGGTACTGTGAAATCTATGAGGAAGGAACAGCGGGTCCTGGGCTCCCAAACACTTGTGGCAGGGAGCTATTTGAGACGCAGCTCAGTGCCTGAGTAAGAGCTCTCCAGGGAAAGCAAGAGGGAAGTAGCACACAGCTCAGGAGGGCCGAGACATCCAGCTGCATGGTAGGAGAGGAGAAAGCAGTCAGGTGTCGAGGCGAGTCCAACGCTGGGCTACAGAGCCTAGCCTTCGACAGCTGGTAAGCTGCCAGGTGGCTCCGGAGCCGCAGCTATGCGTAGAAGGCACAGCATGCCTCCAGCATGCAGACTGAAAGTCAAGGCACAGAGGGAATGGCTGAGCCTAGTGGGCATCTACCAAAGGAGAGAGAGGTAGTGAGGGTTTTATTTCATTTTGAAAGGATGGTAAGAGCAGAACTGCACTTTTGAAAGGCTAATTGGCTTTAGTAAGGTGAAGCATTTGGACAGGCAGTAACAGGAGCAGAAAGGAGCAGGGAGGCTCCCTGGGCAGCAGCCAAGGTGGGAAAGGGCTGGACACACCAGAGCAGGAGGCAGAGTCAGAAGACTCAGGAGGCTGAGTCATTTACTAGAGTAACCTTTATTTCAAAACCACATCTGGGGACACAGTGCCAAGCGGGAAGCACAGGAAGGACGCATCTTCACTATAGATTTAGGACTGCCTGGATGCAAGAGTAGAGGGAGAAGGGTTTACGAAGCCTACTGAAAAATGATTTTGAGAAGTTGATCCCTACATAAACTAAGATATTGTTGATTTTCCTTATTTTGGAGAAAGCACTAATGAAAAATGGTGAATATTTATTTCTCCACCAAAGAAAAGGATATCCTCCAAATATTTATTTTTGTTAGGAAAGAAAAATTAAGCCTATAAAATGGTAAATGAGCTTGAGAATTCAGGAAAGGGGTATAGTGTGCAGAGGTGGGGAGGTCTAGGATATTGAGTCAGGTTTTCAGTGCATAATTTAAGATGCTCATAGCACGTTTAGGTAAAAATGTTTGGTCTCTAGATCTGTGGGCCAGGAACTTACAAGAAAGAGCTGAGCCAGAGAAATAGTGTGGACTCTCACTTGAGAAGATGTGTAATTAATGTCAAAGAAAACTGAAAGAAAAAAAGCAGGAGCAACAGTGGAGAGCTACTAGAGAAAAAGACAGAGGTAGGAAACTCAGGAGTGAATAAGGGCGGGAAGAGGACGGTTTATTAAAATTGAAAGTAAGGGAATGGGGGTTGAGGACAGAATGGCAAAGAACAAATTGATAGTTTTCAGACAATTCTGAGTATGTGTTTTAATAACTGAAGGCTTTGCTTTAAATTCTAGGTATCTGTTTATCTGAACATGATGCACACCTCCATAACTTTATTTATTTATTTATTTTTTGTCTTTTTGAGACAGGGTCTCACTATGCAGTTCAGGCTGGCCTTAAGCTCATTTTGTAGCTCAGGCTGGTCTCGAACTCACAACAATCCTCCTGCCTCAACCTCCCGAGTGCTGGGATTACAGGCATGCGCCACCATGCCCGGCTCACCTCCATAACTTTAACTTAGGGGGAGCCAGGGTCCTCACTTGGTAAACACCCTCACTGTGTGTGAGAGGAGGGCAAGTAGGTGATACGAGGGCTGCTTGCCAGGAGCAGGGTTGGGGAGCTAGGAAGCCTGCGTACTGCGGCTCTTGCCGCTTGTACTGCTTTCTGCTGCCATGAGCAGTTGCTCCTGTGCCAAGCCACCCTGCCTGGAAGCCTGCTGAGGGTGGGCTAAAACCTCCACAAACTGAGCTAAATAAACCCTCCCTTCCTTAATTTTTTCTCTTTGTATTTTAGGAAAGGGTCTTATAGGGTGATCAGGGTCTCACTTCTAGATCGGACTCGTAGCGATTCTCCTGGTTACAGCCTCCCAACTGCTGGGATGACAGGCTCACACCCCCATGCCCAATCTCAATTGCCATCTCAGCGAGCTCCAGCGGCAGGGCTGCAGGCCCGGAGAGTGAACGCCAAGCCCCTGCGCCCCTTCCTTAATTTGGGGTATCAGGTATTTTGTCTCAGCTATGAGAGAAAGGCAACCAAGACAATGTCTAAAATTCAACTTGTAACTGATATGGCCTCAAATTTATTTTTCCTTACAATAATCTTCTGTTTTCTGCAAATCAACAATATACTTTCTGTGGAATAAGATCCCTTCCAAATTCTTCCCTGTCCACTGCTGGCCTCCTGGCATGCTGCTGGCTTCCTCCAGGCCGCTCCTCTCTAGGGAGGCGACCTTTATGGAGGGCCCCAGGGCGTCTGTCTGTCATCTGGCTTTCAGAAGGCACTCTTCCTCATCCAGAAGAGTGAGGTGGGGATTCCCCCGTCCTTTTCTCCTGCAGCTTACACGAATGCCTGTGTACGCAACACCTCTGTGGGGTCTTGCACCATTCCTACTCGTGGTGCCTTCAGAGCTAGAGGAAATAAAGGCCCTGTCCTTTATAAACTCCAAAATACTGCATTCTCCCTTGGCTGCTTTCTCTAAGTCCTGAAAGAAGGTTTAGAGGTCCGCAGTGGTTATGGAGAGTTACTGTTTCTGTAATCACCCAGATTGAGAGTGCTATCTAACTGGGTTGCTGCCAGGGAACGATTACACAGTAATTTGTCAGAGAGCCATTTTCCCATGGACCAGTACAAAATGGGGAGGGTATGGGAGAAGTTAAGATGGGAGATGAGGCAGGGGTGAGTCTGGGCAAAGTGAGGTTGTCTTGTTTTAGAGTCCACCTGTTGGCCCAGAGCCCAGAGCCAGCATCAACATCATACCTCTAGGGCATTGCTCCGTAGATGCTTAGCAATGAACAACAGAGACAGAGTGAGGCTGAGAAGGCACACATTTCACCCTGACAGGGCTGACAGATGGGGGACGAAACCTCATGTGTCTGGATTTTCAGGTTAACTGCTGTTTGAGTTCGAGCTCAGACCATGAGTTCTGCGGTGGAGAAGTTCCATGAACCTGCTTGCAATACCATGAGCAATGCCTGCAGTCACAAAGAAGGTGGTCTTGTGCTATTTTTTGCCCACTGTGCAAAGAAACCAAAGTGGCAGGACAAAGAATCTTCAAAAGTGGAAGAGAATGTCTTTTTGGTGGAGGTAGAGAGGCAGAAAGGAAACTCCTAGTATATCTACATGGCTGTGCAACACGGCCTTCTCAGACCTCTTTACCCAGAAACGATACTAACACCAGTGAAAAGGGGAAAAGTCCAAAGCAAAAGTGAGATTTTGAGTAAAAATCCAAAGTCCTGTGTACTTCTAAGATTTTGTAATGACAACCGAGTTCACCCAGGGATAGGTGCTGAGGAGGAACCTCACCACTCAAGAAGAGTCCTGACAAGTCTCAGGATGTGACACAATCATTTCCTCAGGGTGACTTCCTGAGAGGTGGACCCTGCATCCCTGTTGGAAAAAGTCTGGCCAAATCATGAGGTAATTCTTCCATCCCAATAGAATAATTGTGAGTTCAGTGAAGAAGAAACCAAATGAAATTAGAAGACAAATGAAATTAGAGCAAGCATGCCACCCTGAATGCAGATCTGGCCCTGCCTCAAGACAATTCATACCATAAGTACCAAAGCTAGGAAAATAAAAGCCATCTAATGATAAATAATGAGAAAGAAATGTTCACACTATCTCTATAAAGATACTCTGAGAGAAAAGAGCAAAAGGGTACAAAATTTGTTAACAAACTATATCCTTCTGTAACAATACTATCATAGGTAAGTGCATATTGTAAAGAAATGAATTTGGGAGTGAAACAAAAATAAATTAAATGATCACCTGGATGAAGAAGAGTATATTTAATAATGCAGAAACAGAGGGGCCAGGAAAATATGGTAAGCTAGTAGGAGATAAGGGGTGAGATAGATGGCAGAACTTAGAAAAATTGTACAAGAAAAAGCTGGAAGAATCAAAGAAATAAAAGCAAAAGGAGCATAGTTCCAGCCAAATAGCTTAGTGGACTAAAGCCTACTTAGGCAGCTGCAGGGATGAGGGTTGGATCCCCGGGGTGCTGTGCCAGCCCTGTCCCCAGGGCGCACTGAGACAGCCATTGAGATGGGCGTGGTGGTGCACACCTATCATCCCAGTGCTTGGGAGGCTGAAACAGGTGGATCACTATGAGTCTGATCAGTGTAGTGAGACCATGTAGACCCTGTACTAAATACATTAAAAAATCATTAATAAAAAGCAAAAATCATAAATTGCTCTATGCAAACACAACAGATTTATAAAGGATAGGAATGAAAATACTAGTGTATCAAATAGCAATCAGAAAAGATCCAGAAAGACATCAGAAAGTCACTGGGCTTCTAAGAGTTAAAAAAAAAAAACCCTTTGGGGAGACAGATGAAATGGTGAAGTTAGGTGTATAAGGAGAAAAGGAAAACAAGTGGGTCTCATGTTTTCTGTACCATGACAATGAACACCAGATATAATTAATACCAGCAGCATTTCCAAGGAAAGGAATATGAGATAAGGAATGTATATGTGAGCTCTTCAAATATAAAGCTACAAATTCCTTTAGGAATTCAAAAACAGGGAGAACACTGTTTTTTTGGCCCCCTTTTGTGGAAACTAGGATTGGACAAAATTCAATAAACTACAAGATTGGGGAAGACCAAATGTATTTATTAACACATCCATTAAATCTAGAAGAAAGGTGGTCTAGAGTTACAGCACAAATAAAAAATCAGGAAAGCATGAGGGGAATAGAATTGGAAAGATGGTTTGTATCTCACTATAGATGATGGAAACCAAAGAGATTTCATTTAAAGTTGACAAAACAAATAATAAAACATAAGCACACTTTGCTCTATCAAGAAGAATAATGGGGACTAACATCACATGCTTCAGGATGAGATGAAAGAGGAGACAGTGTAGCAACTGTTAATCTGTTTAGTTATGGGTAGTGAGAATAAGCAATCCCTACGTAGAGAACTATGAATGAGTTCAATACATATTATGAGCTCTTCAGTTCTGAGATTAATCTAGTACTACAAAAATAACTAAAAGCACTGAAATATCTGAGTGCAACCCCTCCAACTTCATCTAGAGAGCTACCTGGGGAAATTGAATGCAATGGGAACAATTTAAATTGAAAAATGTGCTCACAGAACATAAGTTAATGTGATACAAAAGATACCAAATATTTAATCAGGTCAAAATTACCTAGTAGATGCAAATGAATTTTACACAGAATATTTAGTATAAAAGAGAGACAGCATTTAAAACAGAGTGATTTAAAAAGTAGATAAAAATCAAGTAATACACATGAGTATATCAGTGAACAATAAAGCAGTAGGGTCCTGGCCTCAACAGAGCTCACGGATGGACAGCATCTGACCTAGGGCTGGGTGCCTGTGTGCAGTACGTGGTGATTCCACTCCCTCTGTGGAGCTGGTACCCACACACAGTGGAGTTTCACTCCTATCTTTATTCCCTCCCCCATCTCCTTTCCGTTTAACAAAGATCTATGCTCTGACTTCCTATTATCTTTTTTTTTTTTTTTTTTTTTTAATTTTTTTTTTTTTTTTTTTTTTTTTTTTTTTTTTTTTTTTTTTTTTTCCATTTATTTTTATTTTATTGAAATACAAATGTCAATCAGACAGTTTCAAAACACCATAACCATACAGAGTCGATGAAATAATACATTGCAAGCTGTTTTCATAATGTTTTGGTATTGTACAAGGTGCATACATGATATTATATTTACAGGTATTTATGTAGCTGAATTATATCAAAGATTCAATAATTATTTACCTAGTGGATGACCATAGCACTAAAAGCCGACATAAT